>JAMKQA010007357.1:0-19711 GCA_024699735.1 Posidonia australis | reverse complement strand
GTGCCTTAGCCTACTTAAATACTAGAGCACCCAAATGGTCAAATGACCAAACAACCCTGAAACAAAAACATAATTCAAGACATATTTACAACAAAATGTGTGTCACAAATGGGGATACATGAAAGGAACACCACTCGAGTGACATGGTTAGGGAAGATCCAAGCCCATCCAGGTGGAGGAAAGGCGATAGATCGAGGGACTAGGTTACGAATGGCAGCCACACAAGAGATGGATGTTCGCGCACCAAGAGGTACAAGAAGATTTTTACTCCGTCAAACCTCACTAATTTTGTCAATGCAGAGATACTCGATCCCAATCAGAGACAGGTCACTACAAAGAGGAGTCAACATCGAAAGGTGTAGACACAGCCTCAGTCGTCGATAGGCACTTTGACAGCATCAGCCACTACCCCAACAACGAGCCCCTTAGTGATAGTCCTACAAGTAGTGGCATCAATAGATCCATTAGTGCAGTCAGTCAATCTTGGGCATTGCTTATAGCGGTCTCAGATCCAGTCAATAGAAGTCCACAGTCCAGATGATTTAGTGGCAGAGCAGAATGCTATCTAGTATTCTGATTGCACCATGGAAATGGATGAGACAATCGATAGGGCGATTCAGTTGAGTGACCAGGCCAGCGATTTGGAGCTTCTTATTTCAAGAGAAGTTGTTAGTATGGGCCGAGGATGCAATCGAGCATCAATGGCTAGGAAATGGAAAGGTCAAAGACTCAAAATCAAAGTCAGCAACCCTTCACCAGCAGCCAGACCACTTATCCATCATGGTCCTTGTTGAATCACAACCAGAACCCACTAGACCATTAGAGTTAATCTCTTTGGAGCCAAGAGGTGGGTATAGATGGTACGGTGAGGATAAAAAAAAAGACCTTGAGTTAAGCTCATGAGGAAAGCCAAGCAACATCACTCCTATTAGTCAACAGCAAGATAGCCGCTAGTCAATAGCACCACCTGTACATACTACAGAAAAGACAAAAAAAATCAGAAAAACGAGAAAACCCAAAAAATCAGAAAAACCAAAAAATAAAAAAATAGCAGTAGGAGTCAAGGAAACAGAGCAACCCAGCCAGTCGGAAGACCCCACTGATAAAGAGCCATGGGCCACATAGTGTAGATACAAAAACACCAAAGTCAGTGTGACCATCATGAAGAATCATCAGGGGCAAAAATCAGAGCACATCCTCTCCTTTGATGTCACTGACCCAACCTTCAAAGAGGAAACCATATCAAAGCTCATCGCTTATGAGGAAGAGGATGATGACATGGATGAAGACAGTGAGACACCCAAATTCATGCCCTACGATAATGATCCAGAGGGCTCGAATATGCATGTCAAGGATGAAACTAAACGGGTCAACATCGGTACCATAGAAGATGTCAAGTAGGTACTCATCAGTGCGAAGCTATTACCACTGGCCAAGGTAGATTTCATAGCATTTCTGATAGAATACACAGATGTCTTTGCCTGGAGGAATGACAACATGGTCGGTTTGGATATCGATGTGGTGGTGCACACATTACGCCTGAAGCCTAATGAGAGGCTCGTCAAGAAAAAACTCAGGAGATGGCGACCTCAATGGATCTTGAATCTCATGGAGGAAATCATGAAGCAACACAAAGTAACTTCCTCAAGGTGGTGTTGTACCCAGAATGGCTAGCAAATGTTTTCCCAGTGCCAAAGAAAGATGGGAAGGTCCATATGTGCATTGACTACAGAGACCCCAACATGGCAACCCCGAAAGACGATTTCCCACTTCCACACATAGATGTCTTAGTGAACAACACAGTCGAACACAAAATGTTATCGTTTATGGATGGTTTCTATGGGTACAACCAGATCAGAATGGTAGTGGAGGATATGGAGAAGACATCCTTCATCATCCCCTAGGGAGTCTTTTGCTATCGTGTGATGCCATTCGAGCTCAAGAATACCGATGCTACTTATCAAAGGGCAATGACTGCACTTTTCCATAACCTCATGCATCAGGAATTAGAGGTCTATGTAAAAGATATGATTGCCAAGTCCAAAGAGCTTGAAGAACACCTGGTCTGTTTGAGAAAGTTGTTTGATCGCCTTAGAAAGTACAAGCTCCGTCTTAATCCCAACAAATGCATATTCAGGGTGTCATCTGGCAAGCTTCTTGGATACATCATCAGTCAAAGGGGAATCGATGTCGACCCTCACAAAGCAAGAGCCATCAATGATATGCCTCGCCCTACATCTGGGAAAGAAGTTCGGAGCTTATAGGGCCGATTACATTATATCAGCCTGTTCATCGCATAGCTTATCCCCAGTTATGAGCCTATCTTCAAGCTGTTAAGAAAGAATGCATAGGTCCACTAAAACTTGGAATGTCAAGCTACATTCAACAAAATCAAGCAGCTGCTTACCGAACCTCCCGTCTTGGTTCCACCCACACTAGGACGACCTTTGTTGCTATATCTCTCCACCACCCAACACTCCATGGGTGCAGTCCTTGGGTAGCACGATGAAATGGGATGTAGGGAGAGAGCTATATACTACCTAAGCAAAAAAGTCAATGATTGCAAAGCCAGGTACAGTCCCATAGAGAAGATCTATCTATCCCTTGTCTGGGCCATCCAACTCCTCAAGCACTATATGATGGCGTATCCGGTCATTCTCCTATGACGACATGACCCCATGAAGTACTTGTTCTAAAAGCTGGCATTAGTGGGACGATACGTGAAGTGGCAGGTGATGCTATCCCAATTCGACATTACATTTGTCACGCAGAAATCAATGAAATGGCAAGCAGTAGCAAACCACATAGTTGACCTACCACTGCCAAAATACGAGCCTTTACAGACGTAGTTCCAGGATGAAGACATCCTATTTGCCATGGGAGATACAGATTCTGAGGAGCCAAAAGACGAGTCCTAGTGGAATATATACTTTGATCGAGCAATCAACAAAAGGGGTAGAGGAGTGGGCACGGTATTGTCGACACCATAGGGATAGATGACCCCCTTCTATAGAAAGCTCACTTTCAAATGTACCAACAATAAAGCCGAGTATGAGGCATGCATCATGGGACTGGAAATCGCATTAGAACATGGTGCATGAAAGCTAAAAGTGCATGGGAATGCCATGTTAGTCATATCCCAGATCAACGGTGACTGGAAAACCAAAGATCTAAAGCTTGTGCTATATCATGAGTATCTCTTGCAACTCGTCAAGGAGTTTGAAGAAGTGCACTTTTCCATCATGAGTAGAGCCAAAAATTCCTACGTAGATGCACTATCAACCCTCACCACTTGGCTCTCAATTCCTGAAGTGTGCACTGTTGACGTATCAGTCACCCGAGTAGAGCAGTCTGTCCATTGCATGAGCATAGAGGAAGCGGACCCGTCAACAGAGCTTCCCTGGTATCACGACATCAAAACCTTCCTAGAATCAGGCGATCTCCCAACTGACACATCAGCAGCAGATAAGAAGACCATGGCATGCCTGGCGTCAAGATACGTGTTAAGCGGAGGGCATCTATATTGAAGATCATATAACTAGATGCTTTTACGGTGTGTCAAGAAAAAGGAGGCCGATACCATGATGCTTCAACTCCACACTAGGAGATGTGGCCTCCGCATGAATGGATTAATGTTTGCCAAGAAGATCATGTTACAGGGCTAGTTTTGGTCAACTATCGAAGCAAATTGCTTTTGTTTCATGTGCAAATGCCACAACTGCCAGATTCATAGGAACTTCATACATGCTCCCCCTCAACAGTTACATAGCATGTCTTCACCATTGCCTTTCTCTACTTCGGGAATAGACATTATCGGGGCCATCCATCTGACATCATCCAATGGCCATAGTTACATCTTGGTGGCCATAGATTACTTTACGAAATGGGTGGAAGTGGCCTCTTTCAAAACTATCACTGCTGTAGCCATAGAAACGTTCATCAAGAACAACATCATAGCTTAGTATGGGGTGCCACACTCTATTATGTCAGACAATGGCAACAATTTCATAGCTTAGAGATTAGAGGATTATTTGCAGAGCCTCAAGATCAAATATTGCAGATCTTCGCCGTACTGCCCACAGATGAACGGTGCTGAGGAGTCAGCAAACAAGAACTTAATCAAAATCTTAAAAGAGAGCGCTGAGATGTATAAGGATTGGCATGAAAAGCTCCCCTATATGCTATAGGCCTATAGAAGTTCGGTCCAAGCATCAACAGGAGCGACACCTTACTCGTTGGTATACAGTATGGAAGTAGTCCTACCAGCTGAGGTAGAGATCCCATCACTCAGAATCTTGAGGAGAAGCCGAATGGATCGAGGACAGATGCATCCAGCTGAATTTGATCGACGAGCGTAAACTACAGGCCATGTACAATGCCTATTGCTACCAAGCGAGAATGGCAAGATCATATCAGAAAAGAATCTGACCAAGGAGCTTTACACTAGCCGATCTAGTTCTACGGGCCATACATATCCAGATGGTCGAGTCAAATTCTGATCTAACTAGCATGGTCCCTACATCATCAAGCAAGTCTATTCGAGAGGTGTAGTAATCCTCAAAGACATGGACAACGTCGAGCTATCTGAGCCAGTCAACACATGTTATGTATAGAAGTACTACCAATGAGCGGACAGCGTGTATCCTCGCCTTGCAAAGTGTCCTTTCGCACATCATGCATCATCTACCGCTTCACCATGCATATTTCTAAAATAAAAGGCAATCTAAGCGCATCTAATCCATAGTTTTTTGCTTTCGAACGCATCAATAACCTAAGCATATCAATAACTATACACATCTATGCATAAACACATCAGCATCATATCTCGATAACGAAAATTGGAAAAGTTAGCCTGCTTGAGAAGGGTCTATACCTCTTCAGTTGATACTACCTAGACACTCTAGTGAGGGAGGGAGCAATCACCCTACCATGGTTAGGCAAAATGTCTAAACTCTCCTAGGGACTTACACCTCTAGAGGGAGATAAAATGTTAGGAGCGAGCATGAGTGCGAGCCAAAATAAAAAAATAAACATACCCACAAGGAGAAAGAAGAAATAAGGAGACAGAAGTCGAAGACAGAAGCTAGCCCTAAAAGAGAGAGCAAGTAGGCCAGCTCTACCCCTATCACTTACATTGGGGGGGAGTCGAAGCAAGCATCCAAAGATTTTAAATGACCAAAGGGACTAGCCACCCCTCGCATACAATTCCAGCAGACCCATCCAAATCTGGATGCCCATTACCCCCAAGTAAGAGTTAGAGTGATCCTACAAGCCTAAGAAGGTTAAAAGAAATGACCCAAAAGTCAAAAAAGTAGGTTTAAGTCCCCAAGAGTTTTGCATGAAGCCTAGCCTACTGAATCATCCATTCTAGAGAGCCACCAACAGCCTAGAAGTTTGTGTAGTGTCTTGTGAAACGAGGTTGTCTCCTCTTCTCATAGTAGGCATCATTAGCATTCCAAATCCTGAGGGATGATACAACATAACACTATCATTTGTCCACTTTGCAAGGTCTCGCTAGGTCCTAAACCAGGGACATGTCAGCTACTCTTTGGCCAAATACCTGGCAGGGAATACCGTACACCCGGGGCATGTCAGCTGCCTTTGTGGTGATAGCCTTCCTCGTCGATGAAGGGCATGTCAGCTATCTTGTTGGCTAACCCTTCTTAGGACAGTATCTTCGTCTAGAACCTGTTGTCTGCTCCAAGATCAGAGCAAAGCTAGAATATCAATACTCTCCTAATCAGTAGGTGAGAACATAGTCTATAAGCAAGTGCCACAATCAAAACTCGCAAGAAGTCAGTCAGTGACACAACAGTGAACCTAGAGAAGCATCAGAGATCGTCCAGCATATCTGTCTATTCAAGGAAGAAACAATGCCCTCGTGAAGCCCATATCCAACCAAGCGCCGCATATCAATACAAAATTTGAGCAACGGTTTATCCGGATCAACCATCATCATCCTACAACACTAATAGCATTAAGTGAATAGCAAAGCAGTCACACAGCAAAGCAGGTGAGTTACAGACAAGAACAAATCTCTTGGCTAGCAAGAAAGTTGCATGTAGCCTCTATCCTTTTCCCTAGCGACTCCATTAAGTCCGGAGGTGATCCGAGTTCCTGGTTCCTTCAGTCCTAGGCCTAGCATTTGTCCTTTTCACTCGTGACTCCTCTATGCCCAGAAGAGATTTGAGTCGCTGTTTCCTTGAGTCCTAGGGACAACTTTTATCCTTTCCTTGTGACTCCTTTAAGTCTGAAGGAGATCCGAGTCGCTGTTTCCTTGAGTCCTAGGAATAGCCTTTATCCTCTAAGTCTAGAGGAGATCCGAGTCGTTGTTTCCTTGAGTTCTAGGAACAACCCTTTATCCTTTTCTCAAGACTCCTCTAAGTTTGGAGGAGATCCGAGTCACTGGTTCTTTGAGTCCTAGGGCTAGCATTTGTCCTTTCCTCTTCACTCCTCTGAGCATAGAAGAGATCTAAGTCGTTGTTTCCTTGAGTCTTAGGAATAACTCCTATCCTTTTTCTCAAGACTCCTCTAAGTCCAGTGGAGATCTGAGTCGCTGGTTCCTTGAGTCCTAGGGCTAGCATTTATCCATTCCTCGTGACTCCTCTGAGACTAAAGGAGAACCGAGTCGCTGCTTCCTTGAGTCCAAGGAACAACCATTATTCCTTTTCTCTTGTGAATCCTATATGTCCGGAGGAGATTCGAGTTGCTAGTTCCTTGAGTTCTAGGGCCAGCAATTATCCTTTCCTCGCGACTCCTCTAAGTCCAGAGGAGATCCGAGTCGCTACTTCCTTGAGTCCTAGGAACAACACCTATCCTTTTTCTAGTAATTCCTCTATGTTTGGAGGAGATCTGAGTCATTGATTTCGTGAGTCCTAGGGCCAGCATTTATCCTTTCCATGCAACACCTTTGAACCTAGAGGGGATCCAAGTCGCTGCATCCTTGAGTCCTAGGAACAACTTTTATTCCTTTTCTCTCAAGACTCCTCTAAGTCCGGAGGAGATCCGAGTCGCTGGTTCCTTGAGTCCTAGGGCCAACATTTATCCTTTCCTCACAAATCCTTTGAGCCCAAAGGAGATCCGAGTCGCTATTTCCTTGAATCTTTGGAACAGCCCCAATCCTTTTCTCACGACTCCTCTAAGTCTGGATGAGATCCGAGTCTCTGGTTCCCTGAGTCCTAGGACTAGCATTTATCCTTTTCTCTTGCGACTCCTCTAAGTCTAGAGGAGATCTGAGTCATTGGTTCCTTGTGTCCTACAACCAGCATTTGTCCTTTTCCCTCATGACTCCTCGAAGTCTAAAGGAGATCCAAGTCACTAGTCCCTCGAGTCCTAGAACTAGCATTTGTCCCTTTCTATCGTGACTCCTCTAAGTTCGGAGGAGATCAGAGTCGCTAATTCCTTAAGTCTTAGGAATAGCCTTTATTCTTTTCTCATGACTCCTCTGAACCCATAAGAGATTCGAGTCACTATTTACTTGAGTCCTAGGAATAGGCTTTATCCTTTTCTCTTGCAACTCCTTTAAGTCCAGAGGAGATCCGAGTCGCTAGTTCCTTGAGTCATAGGGACAGCATTTATCCTTTCCTCACTACTCCTCTGAGCCTAAAGGAGATCTAAGTTGTTGTTTCCTTTTGTCCTAGGACCAGCCATTATTCCTTTCCTTGCGACTCCTCTAAGACTAGAGGAGATCCGAGTCGTTGTTTCCTTGAGTCCTAGGAACAACCTTTATCCTTTCCTCGTGACTCTTCTAAGCCCAGTGGAGATCCGAGTCGCTGGTTCTTTACGTCCTAGGACCAGCATTTGTCATTTTCTCTCGTGACTCATCTAAGTCTGGAGGAGATTCGAGTCGCTGGTTCCTTGAGTCATAAGGCCTACATTTATCCTTTTCCCTCGTGAATCCTCTATGTCCAGAGGAGATTCGAGTCACCGGTTCATTGAGTCCTAGGGCCAGCATTTATCCTTTTCCCTCGTGACTCCTCTAAGTCTGGAGGAGATTCCAGTCGTTGGTTCCTTGAGTCCTAGGGCCAGCATTTATCCTTTTCTCTCGTGGCTCGTCTAAGTCCGGAGGAGATCTGAGTCGTTGGTCCCTTGAATCCTAGGAACAGCCCCCATCAATTTTCATTGTGACTCCCCTAAGACCAAAGGAGGTTGGAGCTGTTAGTTTCTTGCATCTGAGGACCAACCTTTATCCTAGGGTTGATAATCCTAATTATTCGGCGATGAGTCCATCAACTCATCACAGGGCTGATAACCCTAACTATCCGGCGACGAGTCCGTCAACTCATCACCAGGTAGGTAACCTTGCTTACTCAGGTAGTGAGCATGTTAGCTTTATCTGGCAGTCTTCTTGCTCGATTTTAGAGTGGCCACTAATATATGACCTAGCATTTCGCAGTAGTTTATTACTTTTCTATTTGCATTGGGCTTTATGAAATATTGTTTCGTGGAACAAAGTGATTTATCATTTTGAATATTTTTAATAATGTTCTGCAGACTTGAATCAAGAGAAGCCGTGGCTCCCCTATTGGTCATGGGTTTCCCGACGAGGGTCGTGCTAGTGAGTTGCTCAAATGTTCTCCGGACGTGGATTGGAAAGTTAATAAATGGTGATCGTGACAAGCAGTGGGCTTGGGGAATCTCCTAAAAATTCTTAGACATTGCAAAAATGGAGGTCTCCTATTACTTCTTGTGTGAAGCCGTCCGATTCTGGAAGCTTGCAAACCACACATTCCACTTTGGAAGAATTGAGTTGACCCCTACTTTGGAAGAAGTTTGTCAGGTGTGTTGTCTGCCAAAGTTCCTTGGGCCCACCGTATTCATGTGGCGTGATCTTCTGTGTTGAGTGAACTGACCGCCCTATCGACTGACTATCGTGGTCGTCAACTAATCTGTGCTGATGGGCAATCTCCTATGCTACAACTGACTTACTTCGACAAGGTACCTGAGATGCACACCTCCTTGTGCGATGAGTTTTGGCTAAGAGGTTTCATCGTCCGCTTTTTAGGCGAGCTGGTGTTTAGCCATGGCCAGACAGTTGTGAACATCAAGGTTGTAGAAATTGCTTTGGTGGTGATAACCTGCCATATAAACCTAGCCCTAGTTATCCTGGTAGAGACTTACCGGGCCCTAAACCAGTCATTGTGACGATGCTGACATTTATATGGATGTGGAGCTTTTGAACAGGTATGGTTTGCCGCTCATCCGGGTGTAGAGGTCTTATGCCCTCAACGGTCAACCTTCAAATCTTACTGACAAAGTGGTCATGCTCGCACTCTCACATCAGTTCGCATGGAATATGAGCGACTGGAGAGTTTGACAGAAGACAAGGTGACAAGGCGCATCATTCCTTCTGTAATTCACAGCTTTGAAGCTTTCTCCAAAAATACTAACATGTAGCTTACCATCCTCCCAGGGTTGATCGGTTGCATTGAATACCATCCAATTTGTGTCATGCAGCAGTTCAACTACTAACAAGATCCCTTTGCTCAAAGACTGATGCCAGCTCACTTCCTGGAGTACCCCTTGAGCTCTGATGCTATGACCATGGAACAATCACGCCTACTTACCGGCTTCATCTGATCGAGCGACCTTACAGTCACAGACGGAAAGGGTTTTTCAGTTGACTACGAAGTTGAAGCGAAAGAAACCTGGCCAATCTATGGAGCAGTTCTAGGTCCTACACTGTTTTCAAAAGCTAGTGGCTCTAAGAGGTCCAGGGATGACGCCCACTCTTGACACTTGTGTTATGCTACTTGTTCATTGCATGCTGAAAATAAGTGTAATCACATCATTATATTTGACTGCTATAATAAGTTCATTGGAGCACATTTGCCAGCTTGTTTGGGTGATTGTGATTGACAAGGAGTTGCCATTGCAATAACATGTGCTCAACCACCTCAAACTGCTACCCATTTCTACCTGTCGACTTGGTGTTTGGGTCTACCCAACTAACAATTGAGAATATCATTTTGTTGCCCTGGCCAGGACAAACGAAGCCGTCATAGGTTTCTATACCAGGTGGGGCAGAACCCAATCTATTTTGTTGGGACTTGTTCAAATCGAGCAAGTGCCATTTCTATCCTCTTCTAGACCGGGCGAGGTCTAGATGATCCCATCCTAGGTTCGCTCGAGATGGACGAATCTTGGTGCCAATTACATTATTTTCCTCATCGGGCTGATAACCCTAACTATCTAATAACGAGTCCGTCAACTCCTCATTAAGCTGATACCCCAAAATATCTGACTGACGTCTGTTAACCAAAGAAAATTCATTTAAAACATTTAAAATCCAAATTAATCAAATGAAAACCCTAATTAAAACCAAAATAAAATAAAATTCAGTTAAACCAATTAAGATCCAAATTAAGCAGATAAAAACCCCAATTAAAACCAAAATCAAATAAAATCCATTTAAACCACTTTAATCCATTCAAATTCGAGAAAAAACCCTAAATTATACTCAAAACCCTAAAAACCCTAATTTAAAATCACCTAATTAAACTCAAAACCCAAATTAATTAAACCTAAAACTGTAAATTAAAATCAAGTGATTAAAACCCTAAAAACCTTAATTTCAAATCACTTAATTAAACTTAAAACCCTAATTTAAACACAAAACTCTAATTAAAATCCAAAAACCCTAATTAAACTAAAAAAATAATTAATATCTAAAACCCCTAAATTAAACCCTAAAAACCCTAAATAAAATGTAAAACATCTAAATTAAACTCAAAACTTTAATTAAAACACAAAAACCCTAATTAAACTAAAAACTTAATTAAAACCGAAAAAACATAATTCTACTCAAAATCCTAATTAAAATCCAAGACAATAAAACCCTAAAATAATTAAAATCCTCAAAAACCTAAAATAATTAAAATCCTAATTTAAAACAAATTAGTTAAACCCTAAATCACATAATTGAAAGAATTTAATTAAAATCACAAAACAATCTAAGTCAAATAAAACCCTAAAATCACTAAACCCTAATTACAAAAACCCTAAAATAATAATAATAATGTTGAACCCAAAACCCCTAATTTAAAACCAATTAATTGAACCTTAAATCATAAAATCAACAATTTAATTAAAATCACAAAATCCAAACAAAAACCTAAAACCAAAACCCTAAAATCCCTTTAAAAAACAAAACCTAAAAAAACCCTAAAACACAAGCCCAATTCGTAGGCCCAAAACCAGGCCCAATACCCCATTTCCATCAATCAAAGACTTTTGGGAAGGAAAAAAATAATTCTGGTGACCCTGACTTTTCTGTCGACATCTCCGACAGTCAACCCATCAACTCCAACAGCTTCCCAACATCTCCGGCGTATATCCTGTGACCTCCATGACCTTCAGCCACTCTCCTCCAGCTCCCGCAAGCATCAGGCGACCCTCAACGATTGAGAGAGAGGATTGATGGTCCTGTAGGCGCCCGCCAGAGATTAGAAAGCCTGGCTGCTGATGGGCCATCCTTTGGCATGCCCTTCTCTGAGAAAGCTCTAATCTTTCCAACACTCAAACCATCAGAAGCCCAGCCATTTTCCCACATCCAGAGCCACCTCCAGAGTCCTCCTCCAATCCCTTTACAACCCAAAAACCTCAACTACCGTCGTTAGAGCATCCATCGAAGTATCACTGGTAAACTCCACTAGGAGAGACAGTAGCCCCCCAGCCAGGTAATCCTCCACCTAGTTCCGTTTTTTTTCCCTCTTTTACTTTTGCTAGGACCAGTCGAGGCTCTCAAGCGTGTTTCGCCGGAGAACTCCACCCCTGTCAGTCATCTTCCTCTCCTCTAGTGGAGGGTTCACCACCACCGGTGAGGCTGTAGGCTTTCGGGGTTAGGCAAGGCTCCACAGGCCTCTCCTCCATCCTTCCTCCTCCTCCTCCCACAGGCTTCATCGCTCAAGAGTGGCTTCCCTAGCCTCCAGTGGTAGGGGAAACGTCCCTATTGCCGCTGTTCCACCGCCAACCAATCAACCTCCACGAAAGCCAGCAGAGCTCTCCGACCGCTCCCGCTCCAAGCCATCACCTTAGGGAGACTCACCGGCTCACCAAGGAGCTTCCCCCACTACCTCGCCGGTGTCACAAACCCTGGAGCGTCGTGCCTATCTCCATCGTGCCTATCACTAGCGTAGGAGACGGGGGGAACGCCTCAGGCCACCCCAGTCTTTGCTGACGCTTCCAAGAGTCTCCACAGACCTCCCTAAAGCTTCCTCATTCCTCATCGTGCCGTTCCAGCCATCGCATCGCAGCCAGCTCCTTCGCCGTCGTCTTCTCCAGTGTCGACCACACCAAGCCGGAGCCAGAGGTGTGGAGGGCATCTTAGGCCTGTCCTGGCCACAGCTTTGGAAAGCTCCACTGTGCCTCCCTCCAGCCTCCTAGGCCATCACCAGAACCCTCCAATCGCCACACCACCGTCGGGTCGTCATTGGAGGTCGCGTCGGTGTGAGAAAGTCAGCGAGCCTCTGGTGAACTTCGAAGGATAGCTTGTTTAGTTTTGGTCTAGTTAGTTTTAGGATTTTACAGCTAGGTCCTTAAATCATTTCATTTAGATCCTTTTCTTCATGTTTAAGTCCTTGTAGTTTTAAATAGCCATTTATTTCTTTCAATATTCTTGTATATATTGCATTATTTACCTTGTTTCATTTTAATTTCATTCTCAGTCCTATAACTATGTATTTTCGCATGTTTAAACCCCTGCATTCATGTTTTCCTTGCAATTAAATCCTGAAGTTTTGCATTAAGCCCTAATAACTTTTAAAAATAAGTTTTCTTAGTAAAATTTGCATTCTGAACAATAAACAACTTCATTATCACACTGATCATCATAATAGTTTAATTTTTATCACATTTAGGCCCTGAAATTTCACATGTAACCACCTAGATTCATAGCATATAATCATGAGTGGAGGAAATTTGCATCCAAACCCTTAGACTAATTTCGAATTCATCATTTAAGATTTTAATTATTTTCACACTCATTTTTGACATTTTCTATTGCTTTTATTCATATTTTTGCACCTAAATATAGATTTCATTTAAAAATCATGTTTGCATTGTAAATTGATCTTTAATTCCACACTTCAGTCACATTTGCAACTTATGTGTGAATTTTGCATATTAGACCTTGAGTTTTCAGGAACTCACCAAGGTGCAATTCTCACACATCTTAGTGCCACGTTTTCATTTGATCCATCATCTGCACATTAGAATAGAAGTCACTGAATATATTTTTATCTAGGTTTTCACCCTTTTTGTGAATTTTGTGTTATGGTCCTTGTACTTGTCCTTTATTGTGTTTAGATAATCTTATTGTTTTTTAGACCTTGTCCTTTTCATGTTTTCTTGCAAATAACGACTTCCTAACATTTCGCATACATTTTGGCATATCTCAGACCATGCATCATCCCTATACATGAATTTATCACATCTAGCCATTGAAATGACCAAATTGCCCCTATGTCACCAATTCTTGCTCAAGCCTGTTAGTTCTTGCAATAAGTCATGCATAACCATTGTTTAAGTCATTCCTCAACACCATTACACATTTAGGTACATATTCATGCATTTTGCATAATTTCATCACATTAGCACATTATCCCATCCTTTTCATGGGGGGCTACATCCCATGTGGTTTTCTATGGATTTGTACCTTATTCATTTTCAGAATCCTTCACGCAACATTCAATTTGATTTCCTTTACTCCTACGTTTTGGATTTTTTGATTTGATTTGGATTTCATTGCTTGAGGGCATACACTAACTGACCGAAAGGGCCACATTGGCCCGCTTGCGGATTATCTCTCCTTTTTTATTTTCACGACTTTTTCTGTGATTCCGATGACTTGGGTTGGCCCCACTGTTGACCTTCTTAATATTGATAAGATTTTCCCGAACAATCTTTCCAAAAACACCGTCATCTTATGTAATTTTCTTCGTATGTCGTTGTTTGCCTGTTTTATGTGGACTTCTTCGAAATTTTTTCATCTCGATTTCCACGATGTTTTCCATGATTTTAATGATTTGCGTTGGTTGCATTTTTTATGCTTTTGATGTTGGTGTGGTTTTCCCTAGCCTTCTGTCCAAAAACACCATCATTTTATGTGAATTGCTTCACATGTCATAGTTTACCTATTTTGCGTTGATTTCTTTGCAATTTTCCCATTTGGATTTCCATGGCGTTTTCTACAATTATGATGAGTTGAGTTGATTGCATTTTTTATTCTCTTGAGGCTTGTATGATTTCTCGAGCCTTTCTCGCCAAAAACCTCATCATTTCATGTGATTTTCTTTATCGTGTCTTATTTTGTGATTTCATCATTTCGTGCGGATTTCTTCGCAATTTTTGCATGTCATCTTGCACATCCATCTAGTCTTGTATTGGCATTCATATTAGCATGATTAGAGCACAATCTAATCTTAGCAAACATTCATTCAGCCTCTAGCAAGTGAATCGGACTTGAAAGACCGAGTTTCTCAGGCGTACGGGGGTGCCTAACACCTTCCCCGTGCGTAATAGGAATCCTTACCCATCCTCTAGTTTGTGGACATCTGACCATCATATTTGCATCTCATGAACTCATCATTTGTGGTTTGTTTGCGGTTTTCCTCATCTTTCCCTTAAAAGAGAAGGTGATGACTCCTTTTGTTTTCATTTTATCCTACCTTGTGGCTTCGCCACCTTGGCATGGCTGTGGCCTCCTCCCTCTAGTGCGACTCTGCATCGGATCTCTGGGCATGCATGGTCATAGAACTAGTGACTCTGTTGGGGATATTATATTCTGACTTTAAGGTTAGCCTTTTCGCTTGGTTTCTGAGGCTTTGGCTTCACATACTTGTTTGTTTGCCTTGCTTGTGATTGTTTGCTTACTTAGTGTGCCATTCACAATTTCTTTTATACATTTGCTCTATTGCAGCACTTGCATGCCACATACTTTGCCTTTTGAACTGATGGATGTTTTCTTTTCACAATCATGATGCCATGACACTTGCACAAGCCATGATCATGACATTTTCTTGTTGATTGCTTGCTTGTCAGCCTTACTTATGTGTTTTCTTCCCATTTCGCACTTGACATGCCTAAGAGAGTAGAGACATGTTTTTTCCCCCTTTCTAGTTAAAATAAAACACACAAACTCAGAGAAACAATTAATAAGGCAATATTAGAGACCAAATCGAACTCTTACCCCTGGTTAATAAAATGCATGTAAAAAATACAAAAGCATATTGCATGATTGATCATATAGGACATGCATCTTCTCCCCTGAGACCACCTACAGTCTGCGAAGGACAATTCTAGTTGCTTGTTCTTTAGCGTTGGTATTGGACGTGTTGCTAGTTTGTCCCTCCTTGTCTGGGGACATGTCGGTGTTAGTAGAGGGTACAACTCCATACTACTACAATAGATGAGGCCACCAATGCACCCCCCGTTCACTACCTAGCTTTGGCCAAGATTTAGAGTGGAGATCTCTACTTTCTAGCCTGAGTCAGAGCCATATTTACCCATGTGTGATCCCGGAGTAGATGGCTTTTTATGAAACACTTAGTTGGTGAGAGAGGGCATATTAGTTGCATACTTGTGATTGAATGCCATTCATGCCACCATAACAACTGCATCTTGTTGATGGTTTTAACACCAGTAGTATTCTCTTTTTCAGGTAGAGTGTGAGTTCTTCAACCACTACTAGAGCATTCCTACCGTGACTCCCCTGTTTGCGATGCTTCGTTGCTGATCATCTTTTCCCGAGTTATTCATCACTTTGATGATAGCTCATCCTAGGATTCATCCCCTTATTTGCCACCGTAGTTCGGTTCTCACCGGTTCCCAGTCAGCCAAGGCCCAATGCACCAACGAGTCTCTGTCTACCACTGTTGCATAGGAGGGCACACTATTTTCCATCCCTCCTACCCTTGCTTTGTCTTCAACTGGTCACTTTGTCCCGTTTGTGCATCACGAAGGTTCTGTCCCTTACCCCGTAGGACATCCATTAACCTTGCCAGTCTGGAGCTAGGCACTGAGTCTATCTTAGTGACCCCTGCTCGGGTTCCATATGTATCACTAACGGCCTCACTTCCTCAGGGTTCCTTCTTTTTTAGCACTCGGCCGACTATGGCGACATCCCTACAGGTTCCCTGCCTCTAGGGCAACCTATATTCGTCCTATCTTTGACATCCGGACCTTTGGCTGTGCCACCCCTCACTGTCCCTGAGTGATCTCCTACCGCACAGGCAGAATATCTATTGGCCCTAGCCTAGAAGATCGAGGGCATGGCCATTGTTATCTAGTCTACTATAGAACCCACTATTCCTGAGTTTCCCCGGCAGCCTACTCTAGTATTCCAAGCATCGGTACCACCACTTCAGCCCTCACCCCAGCTCCTCACTGCACCCACATTATGTGTGACATGACTACTTCAGACACACCACTTCACTGAACAGCATCCTACTCTAACATCGGGTGGCCAATCCCTCGGGTTGGCTGGAGTACAACATCCATAATGCATGCAACCTGGCGTCATACCATTGCAATAGCTGTTACACCCACACTCAGCATTTAATGGCACACAACTCTCTCCTCATCCTCCTCTCGCACATCATCAGGTTCAAGCACCTTCCCTTCTGCAATCACATTCAACACTTATGCATGGATATGCTGGCCATCATGTCGTAGTACAAGGTGACATGATGGTTGACCCATAGGAGCACTTAGGTGCGACTCATACAACATATGTGGTCGTTCCCCCTGCTGCATCACCCTCGTCTGTAGCAGCACCCGATACCCTCCACGCCAGGGTGGGTGACTTGGAGTGATCACTTTGACAAGTGCAGGGAGGCGACCGTCAACCCTACAGATTTTGGGACCTCTGCTATTTCCTAGAGGCCACACTCCCACAACATTTCCAAATCTTGGATTTCAAGAAATACAACAGTAAGGGTTGCCTCATTTCACATCTTAGGGCATATTGTGGAGATCTCGCTCAGTTCTGGGCTGACGAGAGGCTACTGATCTGCCTCTTATAGAAGAGTCTCACCGGTCCAGCCCTCAAGTGGTTCACGTCGCTTCACATGGGCTCAATCAAGACTTGGAAAGACCTCTCGCTGATGTTCATGGACCAATATGCCTTCAATCTCGACTTGGTTCTAAAAAATGGAGGACCTTGTTGCCACAAGACAGAAACCCCACAAGCCATTTGGGGAGTACGTCGGCCACAAGCACACACTTGAATCACAAGTGAGATATAGACCCTCCAACGAGGAGTTTATCGAGATCATTATTCGAGGTGCGCAGCCAGATGTTGGAACTCTGTTGAGCATTCAGCCTGTCACCACCTTCCCTTCTTTGATTAAGGCAGGTGCATGTGTAGAGTGCTCGCTCCGCTGTGGCAGCATTCTTGCACTTGCTACCTTTTCCAAACAAGCGACATCCCTGGATCACCATGCCAGTAGTAGCACTTGTAACGGTGCTGGCATCAATTACCCTAAGAGGCGGGATCCTCAGAAGCCTACCGTCGCATACGTAGGGTCACCTTCCATGCCCGTCAATGTGGTGAACCAACCAGGCTTGAATCAATTAGTCTACGCACCTACCCCTAGGGCACCACACACACCACAGATCACCACCACCACCCAGATAGTGTATCCAGCGGCACTGGTAGGGCAAAGACCCCGCCCAAGGCGGAGACGGCCTTAGCGTGCTTCACGACAGTACAACCCACTTGTTGAGCCACTCAATGCCATCCTCCATAAGGTGGTGTCACTCTTGAAACTCCTGCAGGTCTGTCCCCCACTGAACCCTCTGTCGAGCTGGTACATCACGAACCTCCACTACAATTTCCACCACTGCGCTGGTCACTCGACGAATAATTTCATGGCTCTTTAGAATGCCATTCAGGATTTGATTGACCAAATGGTCATTGTCATTGACACCCAGGAAGCACACATTGAACCTGCATCACCACCCCCACGTGCACAAGCACCACCAACCTACCCCAACATTGTCAACCAGCCCATGCCTGCGCATAATAACTCAGCAGGCACTAGGACCTTAGGAATCCATTTCCTTTCTACTTCTGGGTCTACGACATCCGTCGTGGACCCCTCTGATCTAATCCATATTGTTGATGTGCCTTTCCCTACACATCATTATCGTTTGAGTTGTGCCAGTTCCGAGTCAGCAGTCCACATGATACTGCTGACTGCGAGGAGGGTCATACCGCTGCACCATCGACCATGCACTCTGGGTCACCCATTGCCCACTCGCCTGACTATTGCCTACTCATCCTGTCCAACCTCCTGTCCAGCCTCTTTTCCAACATCCTATCCATCACCCTCCCCAACTGGGCCACCTTTCAGTTAGATCGATGTCTACCTCGCTGGAACTGGAAGCATGTACCACTCTTATCATCCATGTAACAAGGGACACTCACCATGTACCCTATGATTACGCCGTAGAGATGTGTGCAGAAGTGACCAGGTTAGAGAGGGTGTATAGGCCACCTATGCCAGTGGGCTAGCCTGATCGTTCAGTGTCTTCCCTTCCTCAGCCAATTACCCAATCTTCCAAGATGGTCCCTTGTTCGGCCCCTACAACTTCTACCAGGTAGGAGTAGCAAACTACCAACATCACATCTCAAGTGAAGAAGGTTAAGGCTGACATCTCTATTTAGGATCTCATCCATACTTCTTTGGAACATCGAGAGGCCTTCCTCAAGGTCTTTTAGGCTGCTCACGTCTCCCCCACCAAAGAACCTTCCGCTCTTGAGAATATGGTGGGAATGATTGCAGAGACACATGCCATTTCTTTTTCAAGCGAGGAATTGCCTTCGATAGGAGTCAATCATAACCAAGCTCCAGCGATGATCTAGGAGGCTGGAGGGAGGCCAGGAAAAGCTCTTTGGCAAGGTGGATAAGAGTGGGGCGGTGTAGACACCCCGATTTTGAGGTGACTCGAAGATGAGTATCCTTATGTTGCATTGGATGTGATCAGCCCTTAAACCAAGCCCCAAACCCATTAGCAAGCCAGAGCCCTAGTCAGAGATTCTGTGAGCTGAGTTGGCGCACCAACAAGGCGCACCTAATCTGGCGCACCTCATTGGCTCACCAAGTAGGCGCACATCACTGGCTCACCAAGCAGGCGCCCAGCCGTTTCCAGGCTGTGGCTGCAGACCTTCCATCTTCCGGGCTATTACTCTTGCAATCGAATGTGCCAACGAATATTTAAGGCTTTTCGTTTGCAAGTCTCTTTGTTTCTCATGAGTTACCTATCCATGGGTCCCTATAAAAGGACCTCCATAGCAGCCATTCCAAGACACCCTTTTTGGGAGAGAATTCTGGTGCTGAAATCTGAGAAATAGATCTGCACTGAGCAAGTTTTTGGATGAGTTCCTCCTTCCACCCAACAACCGATATTTGTGTTCTGGAACTCTTCCTTGCATCCTAAAGCACCCTTGGTCCTTCCAAATCAACAAGGATCATCTTATTTCTAATATTTCAAGGAGGGAACATCATAAGAGGTAGGCTTTCTACCCCCTCTTTTTTCTTTTAAATGCCATTCCTAAAATGTGATAGAACATGCTTAAAAATTCATGGTATATAATGTTTTGCTTTACAATTTATGAAATCTGGTGTTAAACATGCTTGCTAGCTCCTCATGCTATATAATCTCCATGTTATCTTCTTTTTTATCTAGCATAAGCTTGCATGTTATCATC
>JAMKQA010007356.1:0-17702 GCA_024699735.1 Posidonia australis | reverse complement strand
CTTATACCACTGTCTTGGAGATTGTTTAAGCCCGTACAAAGATCTCTTCAGCTTGCAAACATGATTCTGCTTCTCAGGACAAGCAAAACCTTCTGGTTGGCACATAAATATGTCTTCTTCTAACTCTCCATGAAGAAACGCTATTTTGACATCCATCTGTTCCAATTCAAAATTCTGATGTGCCACAAGAGCAAGTAGCAAACGAATAGAAGTATGTCGAACAACAGGAGAAAAAATCTCATTGTAGTCTACACCTTCGCTCTGACTGTAGCCTTTTGTTACTAAGCGAGCTTTGTATCTTATTCCTTCAGTTTCTTGGACTCCAATCTTCTTCTTGAAGATCCACTTGCATCCAACAATCTTCCTTCCATCTGGCGGTTTAACAAGCTCCCATGTCTGATTCTTACGCAAAGATTCCATTTCTTCACCCATTGCAGCAACCCAGTTTTCAGATTT
Source organism: Posidonia australis (assembly GCA_024699735.1). NCBI lineage: Eukaryota > Viridiplantae > Streptophyta > Magnoliopsida > Alismatales > Posidoniaceae > Posidonia > Posidonia australis. The sequence continues at coordinate 17,246 of JAMKQA010007356.1, read as the reverse complement.
TGAACTTCTGATAGCTTCCTGATAGGTGGATGGCTCGTTTGACTCCACCTCTTCTGCTGTCTGAAGAGCACAGGCAAGCATGGACTCATACCCAAGTCGATTTGGTGGAACAATTTGTCTTCGAGGCCAATCAGTAGCAATGGAATACGGCTGCGATCTGTCCTGCTCTTCAACATCTGAGGTGGTATCTGTCATCTCAACTGACTGTGGTGAATCTTCTTTAGCTCTCTGACTTGGAGTTATTTGAAACTCCTCCTGCTTGGGATCACTCCTCTGCTTTTTTGACGTAGGTACCTGAACACTTGAATGAAGCAGTGACTTTTCATCAAATGTAACATTCCTACTGAGTAAAACCTTATGATCAGAGAAAGACCAGATTCTGAAACCTTTAACACCAGTGCCATATCCCATAAACAAACATTTCTTTGCTCTTGGTTCTAACTTCCCCTCATTGACATGATAATAAGCAGGGCAACCAAAAACTCTGAGATTAGCATAAACAGTAGGTTTGTTTGACCATACCTCAATTGGTATCTTGTTCTGTATAGCACTGGAAGGACATCGATTCACCAAGTAACACGCTGTATCAACAGCTTCTGCCCAAAACTGTTTTTCCAATCTAGAATTGGAAACATGCAACGACCCTTTTCAAGCAAGGTTCTATTCATTCGCTCTGCTACACCATTTTGCTGTGGCGTCTCCTTCACTGTGCGATGCCGAGCAATTCCTGCATTTTTACAGAAATTGTTGAATTCATGTGAACAAAATTCCATACCATTATCAGTCCAGAGGCGTTTGATTTTCCTTCCAGTTTGGTTTTCAACCAAAATCTTCCATTGCTTGAAGTTTTCAAAAGCCTCATTCTTGTGCTTCATCAAGAACACCCGTGTCATTCTTGAATAATCATCAATAATTGAAAGAAAATACCTTGAGCCTCCCAGAGATGGAACCTGAGAGGCCCCCCAACAATCTGCATGGATATAATCCAGAGTTCCTTTGGTGTTATGATTACCTTTCTGAAATTGAACTCTACATTGCTTACCAAAAATACATTGTTCACAGAACTCCAGATTTGTAAACTTGTGCCCTTCCAAATAACCTTGCTTGCTGAGAATTGTCATTCCTTTTTCACCCAAGTGTCCAAGTCGCATGTGCCACAACTTAGACTAATTTGACTGTGAAGAGGTTGTTGCTGCAATATCTGTAACAGTTGAGCCTTGAAGTATATAAACAGGGCCTTCCTTTATACCTTTCATTACAACCAAAGCTCCTTTTGTTACTCGGAGAACTCCATCTCCACCTGAATATTTAAAACCCTTGTTATCCAAAGTAATCAAGGATATTAAATTTTTCCCCAGACCTGGAACGTGTCGAACATCTGTGAGGGACCTTGTCACACCATCATGCATTTTTATCTAAATTTTTCCAATGCCAACGGTTTTGCAGACTGAATTGTTGGCCATCGAAACATTACCACCATCAAATTCTTGATAAGTAGAGAACCATTCTCTTACTGGACACATAAGATGTGAAGCACCACTATCCAAAACCCAGCTGTCAGTCGAACACACACCATCAGAAACTGTGAAAGCAATATCAAGCTTAGATGAGGAATCATCTTGAGCAACAGCTGCAACCTTCTCCTTTGATTTCTTCTTGGGGAATCTGCTTTCCAGTGTCCAGGTTGCTTACAGTAATTACATGTGTCCTTCGGATTTGGATGACGTCCTTTTGATTTCGACCTCCCCTTGTTCTTTCTGTCCCCTTTATCTGATCATCCTCGTCTGTTATCAGAACTTGTTGCAGAAAGTCCTGATCCTGAAGTACCTGCACTAGTACTGCCATTCGAAGCCATATGACGTAATTGACGAGAATGGAGACTGGATTTACCTCTTCCAGAGAAATTGTGTCCTTCCCGATTACAAACGATTGCACAAAATTATCATAAGAATGTGGAAGAGAAACTAACAATAGTAAGGCTACATCTTCATCTTCAATCTTGACGTCGATATTTCTAAGTTCCATTAGCAAAGTATTTAACTGATCAAGATGCTCTTTCAGAGATGTACCTTCTTTCATACGAAGTGAAAATAAACGTTGTTTTAGAAGTAGCTTATTGGTCAAAGACTTTGTCATATACAAGCTTTCAAGCTTCAACCATAATCCTGCAGCTTTCTCCTCATCAACAACCTCAATAATTACTTCGTCAGCTAGACAAAGCAAAATAGTTGAATGGGCCTTCTCTTCCTGCGCAGCAAAATCTGCATCACTGATACCCTCTGGCTTTGTCTTCTGCAACGGTGTCCAGATGCCTTGTTGTTTCAACAAAGCTCGCATCTTGATTTGCCATAAACTGAAGCTGTTCTTTCCTGTGAACTTGTCAATCTTCACACTGTGCAAAGACATTTCTCCTGATCTGATTTCTCACTGGAGCAGCACTGGGCTACCCCGAGATCGCCAGCTTCGCTCTGCCACGACTGGATCTAGACAGATTTGGGTCGTTTCCTCCGCACGCACGCCGTCGAGCACACTGCCGCCTGTGCGTTCGAATCCCCGCAGGAGTCGCCTTCAGGTTGCGCGATGTCAGATCGCGCAATCACGCCCTCCGCTCGAGCGCTGGAACTGCTTTGCTTTCGGCCTCCACTCGCGTGCACAACCGTCTCCGCTTCTGACCTTCGCTCGCACGCAAGGATTTCAGCCGCATGCACGATTCCGCGCACTCGTTCGCCCTTGCAATTCCGTCGGCAAACGAATCGTTGTTGCAGACGCGCGTTCCACCCGCACGCACAGGTCACCTCCGCCGTCGGGTCGCCTCCTCTGCCGAGGGCCGACGGACTCGAGATCGAAGCGACCACTGTTGTGCGCACGTTGCCTTCAGATCTCCCGCGCGCGCGAACGCCGCAAGAGCCTCCTTCCTCATGCGATCCCTAGCCGCCGTCGTCGCTGAGCACGGTGGTGCGAGATTAGGGCAAAACCGACGTCGATTGATCTTCGAAATTGTCTCTGATACCACTTGTTGTGCGGAAAACAAGATTAAACGAAAAATCGATTAACAATCACACAAGAACAGAGAAATTTTACGTGGTTCAGTAGAAGCCTACGTCCACGGGCGGCAACAAGAGTGGGGTGATTTCACTATTTTGAAAAAAGATACAGATTACACAGTGGAGGTGGATTTTATATTCATCCGACCTCTCCAGATATGGCAACCAATTAAAGGGCCATTAGATGTGTCATTAAACGGATTTACGGTTATGGAAACCGTTCAGTTTCAATAAGGAAAATTACCAAAACAAATTCAAGGCATTTAATAGGTTCGTAGGAACACGAGATGATATGGCTGAGGCTAAGTCATTGTTCAGAAGGTGTTGGTCTGAGATTATTATAAGACAATTAAGCCTGCATCATCCCACAATCTATGAGAATAAGTAGTATAACCTTGTCACTTAATGCTTAGAGACCACAACTATTGTTTGAGCATCTTATGTTGTCCCAACGTAAACATAATCATAGATCATCATTTTACTATTCAATTGGTAGTCATGATCTTTTAGAATCTAATTATAATGCATGGTTAATTTGACATATGGTCTGTTTGGTAGAGCTTTAGTTTATGAACTTAAGAGTTAAAACTAACTTTTGGTTAGACGCTGTCATACCTCAACTTCTGGAAATGTAAAGGAATTACTGTTTCAAAAGTTACATGTTTCTAAGAAACTGATAGTATAATCGTTAGAACTGTTGGACTATTGTACCTTCTAAGAAGAAACTATATGTTCAAAAACTGTTCAAAAACTGTCCAAAAACTCTACTAAATAGATCCATAATCTTGTGAAATGCTAATAGCAATTCTCAAAGATTCAAGTTCGATATCAAACATCCAATAGATTCAACTCTTTATACAAGAAAATATACTTGCCGATGGAAGATGTGTTGGAAGGTTAGGATCGACAAATGATGGTTGAAAGAAAAGCCGACAACCTGAGAAAGGATCTAGATTAGGAAGAAAAAGGGAGAAAAAAGGACTTAAAGGAATCTTATCGTATGAAACTATGAAAATACTGCAGGAGATCATGACCCATAAGCAACTTGTATCTCTTTCATTGATGAGGTATCTTTGCAGTTGCAGCTGGCTCCTTCTCAGCTCCTTCATCACCCCTTCCACCATGGCCATGGGCCGGTGGACACGATATTTTCAGAAGAAGCTTTGCAGTGGAGGATGCAGCAATGCATGTCTCTTTTCTTTCTTTATCCTGTGCATGCTTGTCAAGGACCATCTGTAACCCTAACTGCCAACCATTTGATATAGGGTTTGAGCCCGTGGCTCCACCATCATCACAGTGTGGACCGTAGATTTGTTTCCATATATAAAACCTGAAACTTCTTTTCGTGTGCACAGACAAAGGTTGGAGTCACTTATGTGTGGTTGAAATCATGCAAGGATAAAGTTGGGTGTAAATGGACCATGCAATGTTCAGTGGAAAACGATCCCATGCATGCACAGGAATATTATGGTTTTTCTTGGAAAATCCATAACAGTAAGACTTTGGAACTTTTGGAGCTAAAGCTAACAGTTCTTGCCTTGTGAGAGGCAGGTTGTGATGTGTTTTTTGTGGGTTATCTTGTCAGTGTACTGTACCGGAGACTTTTTTGCCTGGGGCCATGGAATCCAAGGCAGTCATTCTAAAATTTGTTCTCAACTAAAACATTTATGTGTCTCACTTTACAACCTTTTGCAATATTAAAGTTTAACATACTTTAATAAATCTGAACATCCAACTCGAAGTTAAGAGAAGAGAGGTTTCATCTATATATACATTGAATACTACTATAATAAAAGTGCATACAACTAAGTGTACAACCTCTGAATAATTAAAAATCACATGATAAAGTTAAATTTTTTTAGCTCAATCATTTCTATTGGAAATGACAAAATGTCCTTGCTCGATCTTATACCATGCTCTCATCCACGGACCATGAAGCCCGAAAAGAGAGTTAAAGTTTGGAATGATCGTATAAAAAGAATTTTGGAAATCCCTTTGGGATTCTTGATTGGTGTCTAGCTAACATGATAGAATTCTGTTTTTTTTTTGTTCAATATTGGAAATTTCCACTAAAATACTACTTTAAATGTAAGACTAAACTATATCTTTATATTTAAAAAGTATAATAAAGGTGGATATAATTGCCTATTTGACTACGAGATGCCATGTGTACAACCTTTGCTTGGCCACAAGTTGCCATATAAGCACATTATAGATTAAAAAAATATCCTATTTTTTAGTTTAATAATTTTTGTTTAATTTTTTCACTAACTATTTTAATTTTAAACTATAGCTTTAGATTGAAAAATATATATCTTCCATGCAAAAAAGAATATCCAACATTTTCCATTTAGATTAATTTAAATATAAGCTAATACACTACTTCATTTAGATTAATTTCTATAAATATTTATATCCATACTACCATAATCTAATTGAGTGTAACCACATGCTTCACCACATAAGCAAAAGTTGATGTGTGACTTTTTCAGAATTTTTTGGATAAATTTAAATTAATTAAGTAGTTATCTTTTTTCTACTATTCTATTCACTAAAATTTAATATCCTTAATGTTGTTCTATGCATGAATTTCAGGATCTTGGTTATTTCTTTCAACTTTTACCCTATAAACCATTCAAGCAAGACCAAAAAATTATCATGAAAAATAATTATATATCGTAATTAACGTTGTTTTAGATATCAATTTTTAGAAATCAATGTAATTAATTTTTAATTAAAAAACAATGTTTCTAATATACGATAGATGTGATTCGCCAATAATGCTTCCACAATCCACATAGTATTTGGAGTAGTTTCAAATGTTCCCTAATGAATCCTTGATAGAATGATTTATTTTTGCTTAAACAGCAGTTAGCTTGATGTAGTTTGAGCAATCAACACACATGCAATTGCCTATGAAGCTCTTGTTTCTGTGAAGGCATGTCTATACCATCAACAAAATCTATGATGATTCTCATTCCAAATTACAATTGCAATGACTTAATTGAAAACTATGGTATGCCTCTTTTTTAAATAGATCATAGGTATCATGGGAGTGCTGAGTGCTGTAACTTGTTGGATCAGATTGAAAGTGGGGAACAAATTTGTGCAAAACAAGGAGATACATACTAACATGCAGTTCTTGAATATATTATAACTAGATCTAATCTTAAGAAGAATGTTGGTATGTTACAGACAAAAAACCAATTCGCAAAAGATCAAATAAATTTTAAATTGATGTCCATCGCCCTCTGTGACCATGCTGGTGGAACCCTTGCATGACTCTCCTCCTACCGGGTGCGTGGAAACACACGAGGAGACCCAATATGGTCACAGTGAAGATGGTGAATCTGGAGGAAGAAACTAGACCTGGAAACATCAAGGGAAGATAAAAGGATAAGGAAAGGAGTTGCCACCTAGTCTTTTAATGGAAAGACGAGGAAAACAAAAAACACAAGAAAACTAGGAAGCAAACAAGATGCAGAAAGTATGTGTGTGCTCCGTGCCTAATGGACAATACACAAATGAATGCGGGCCAGAGAAAGGGTAAGGATTCTGGTTACGCATGGGGAAGGGGTTAGGCACCCCCATGCGCCCGAGAAAACTCGGTCTTTCTAGGTTTCCCTATTGTCAATGGTCTATGGATGTATGCTTGCTTATTCTATATGCTCATGCTAAATATGACTTAAAATATGCCAAATCAAAGTAAAGAAATGAAACAAAGGGAAAAGTTAATCTAAGGGTCAAAATCGTGAAAATCAAGAAATTCTCGAAAAGCGTCTCGCAAATCAGCGAAAATTTGGATAAAATCTGAGAAAATCAAAAAGGAGAAAATAATCCTCATTTTGGGACCATGTCGGCTTTGTCAAGCCTTTTACTGTACGCTCTCGGGCGATGGAAAGCCAAAACAAATCTAAAGGCGAAAATTGGGAGAAATTCGGGAAACAATGAGAAAATCAAGCTCGGAACAAGCTAGAAAAGTGTGCGCAAAGCAAAAAGAAGGAAAGGCAAGAAAACTTATGCGGAAAGATGTGAAAAAATGTGCAAAATGCATATGTGAGTGTAAATAGTGAGAATTCCAAGGGCCTTTGTGCAAAAAACCCAAATTCTGATTAAAACTGAAGTTTTGAAGCCCAAATCATCAAAAATACATAGGAAAACACATTCTGTGCAATTATGAAGAAATCTGGGGTCAAATGTGCAAATATGTGCATTCCTAGTCAAAATGAAGTTTCTTAGGGGTTAAAATGCAATTTTACCACTAAAACATGCATTTAATACAATTCAATGGAAATTCAGGGTAAAAATGCAAGAAAAATGATTCAGAAAGGTTCTAGAATGTTTCAGGGGCAAAATAGTCATTTTACCCCAGAAAACAGGCAATCAGAGTAAAATCAGTGAAGTACAGGGGCTAAAATACAAATTGCCCAGCAGAATAAAGCATCCAGAAGAATTTCAGAAGAAAATAGGGATAAAAATGTAATTCACAGAGAAATAAAGCACTCAGAAGAATTTCAATAAAGTCTGACGGTTAAAATGCAATTTACCTAGAGAAAACATGCTTCAGAGAAGTTTCAGTAAAATCTAGGGGTTTAAATGCAAATAAACCAAAGAAATGTGTATTCTGGAAAGTTTCAGTAAAGTTTAAGGGTTAAAATGCAATTTACCTAAAGAAAACATGCTTCCAGAAAACTTTCAGGAAAGCTTAGGGTCTTTTATATAAAAATGTTGAATTAAATGCATTAAAAGAAAACTTGAGGGCTTTTGCTAAAGTTTAATGCCTGGAAAACATTATTTTAAATGTTCAGGGGGGGAAAATGCAATATTTTCGATGAAAATTTTATCGAATGATCTATGAAAAATGAATGGAGGACCTATTTGTAATAAAAGGACCTATGTGTAATAAAAAAAGGATCTAAATGTAAGAAAAATAAAGTTTCTGAACTTTATTAAAATGAATGTTTTAATTTGTTTAAAAGGAAAAAGAAACGACGGTCGCCGACGACAGCCCGAGGGGGCAAACAAAGGCTTGCCCGTTGCCTGATCTAAAATCCAACACCACGGGAAGCAAAGAAAGAGAAAGTGGAGAGGATCCAACGGAGTGGATCGGGGATTGACCGATGGGAACGGTCCTCCCACCTCCCTCGCCGTTGTGGAGCTTCGGCGACGGCGCTGGGGAAGAAGGGCTTCTGGAGGGTTGCGGCGCGGCGATCCTGCGATTGCGGAGGGATCGTGGAGCATCAAGGAGCTTCCTCGCTTCTCCTGGAGCAGAATGAGGGAGAATGGAGCGGAGGCGTGCTCCGATAGTCGTCAACGATGTCCTCTCTGAGGAGTGTGGCTGCTACGGTGATCCAGAGCTCGTGGCACGATTCCAAGCGGTCCGATGTGCTCATGGGAGGTTACGGAGTGTTTCTGGAAGCTCGGAGGGGCTTGGAGCTGTGGGAGAGGTACGCCCCTCTCTGATCCCATCTAGCTCTGAGCATAGTTGCCTAGGACCTCCTCCTTCTTTCTGGACAATTCCGAGCCATCCAGATCCTTCCTCTGGTCGGAATTGGTCATTGAGGCTCACCGTCGCCATTTCTCGACGACGTTGGTGAGGGGAGCGATCTAGGGCATGGTCCTGGCCTTTGAGTCTCCTCTCTTCCTCTCTGGACTCCGTCGTCTTCTTCGACGACGGCAGGATCGACGTAACTCCGGCGATCTTCGTGAGAGCTTCAGGAGGCATCGAAGCGGTGATCCAAGGAGCAGGAGAGCACCTAGGAGGCTAGAGGAGAAAGAGAGGAGACTCGAAGGCCAGGGCCATGCCCTAGATCGCTCCCCTCACCTACGTCGTCGAGAAATGGCGACGGTGAGCCTCAGGGATCAATTCCGACCAGAGGAAGGATCTGGATGGCTCGGAATTGTCCAGAAAGAAGGAGGAGGTCCTAGGCAACTATGCTCAGAGCTAGATGGGATCAGAGAGGGGCGTACCTAGCTTGACGGAGCTCTACAACTCGCCAAAGCGCCTGGAATATCCTTCTCTCCTCTCTGTGAGTTTCCTTTTCTCTCTGGAATTCTCTAGCACTCTCAGCTGTCTTCTCTCTCGCGCCAAAAGTCCTTTCAAACTCTGCTTCTACCCCTCCTTTTATAGGTGAAGAACCACGGCTACCCACTGCAACAGAATGCCAACCATGCTAACAGAACCACTAACCAACCCTCTTAACTCCCTAACTAAAGCCGTAACAGCCTGACAAACTAACAAGCTACTAACGGCTGTCCCTCTGCTGCTCCCTTGGTCGCCGACAGAGATCAACGGTGATCCGAGCTTCACTGACGGCACATCAGTGGCTCTGGCTGCTTTGGTGGCTTGCTGGATCAGTGGGGCTCGGGTTGGGTTGGAATGGCTCAGTAAGGAGGTGGGTTCAGGCTGATTCGTGGGAGGAATGGAGAAGGAATGGGTTCAGTGGTTACACTTGAAGAAAAAACAGTAGAGAAGAAATGATTTGTATGTTTTCGGTAAAAATTAGTAAATGAATATGAAGATGGAGAAATAAGGTGTTGGACTTCCTGGGCTTTGGGACCAAAGTGGACTCAATTAGGCTTAATGGGCCTATGTGGGCCTTAATGGGCCCAAATGAACTAAATGGGCCTACAATGAGTTGAATGGGCCTAAATAGGTCTTGTGGGCCAAAGTGGGCTCAATTAGGATTTAATGGGCCTATGTGGGCCTTGTGGGCTAAAGTAGGCTCAATGGATTCAATTACGGTTACAGCTCAGTCACCACATCTCCATTCTGTAAAATTGGGAAATTGGAGTGTCTACACCCTCATTGGGGGCTAGTCCTGTTTTCAGGTATTTACTTGAAATTTTTTACCACCATACCCGATCTTTTTCTGACTAGGATTAAACCTTGCATTCGTTCGACACAAACATGTTTTTGAAGTTTTCTTCTCTTTTCCACAACATAAGAACATATGGTGATATAGTTGTCACCATTTTATGCCTCAAACTTGCACTCAAATATGGAGGAAATAACAAAAGAGTATTGGGGATTAAAAAAATTTCAATAGGAGATAACACTATGTTCTCAAATAAACTATTTTTCTTGAATGATAACAAAAGTGTTCTCTTGGTTTAGATTTCTCCTTATATGCACATAAGTTCATAGTTCAATCGTTTCTATTGTCATCTCGGAGTAGAGAAGAGTAAGATTTGAATCCCATCAAATATAGTTTATTCGCTATTAGAAATTCAGGAAATTGTGAGGATTGACGTCTTTGTAATGTCTTCGTTAAGTGCTCGCAAAACTGTTTTGCAAGGACATTACGAGAAAAAACTGTGCTCATGAGTCATCACTAACACAGATCTGCAAGGATATTTCCTCGTTAGATGTCTTTGTAAATTGCAGAATTTCTTGTAGTAATTGGAATTATCAAGACACTTTCCTTTAGATTAAACGTAAACATCTCCCTCCACCTATTGGTATAAGTTCTCCTTTTTGGTGTGAGTTTTTCTCTCGTTTCTATTGTCATCTTGGAGTAGAGAAGAGTAAGATTTGAATCCCATCAAATATAGTTTATTCGCTATTAGAAATTTAGGAAATTATGAGGATCGATGTCTTTGTAATGTCTTCGTTAAGTGCTAGCAAAATTGTTTTACAAGGACATTACGAGAAAAAAACTGTGCTCATGAGTCGTCACTAACACAGACCTGCAAGAATATTTTCTCGTCAGATGTCCTTGTAAATTGCGGAATTTTTAGTAGTGATTGGAGTTATCAGGATATTAGTTCTCTTTGGCGTGAGTTTTGCTCTCTACCTATATGGATGGATGTAATCCAATTACAACCCAACCTCTAAAAAAATCTCCTTATATAGAAGAATGAAGCATTGAACATAAGAGAGAACTATACTTTGTAAAGTCGATTGTTAAGTTTAATTTGGATGGTATAATGACATGGATATACTTTAGGTCTAGGAGGCATGGGCATATACCACTACTATAGAATGGATTGAAGGAGATGAACAAGAAAGTCTTGGGGGAGTTTATTGCTCAACCTAGATGCTTCACTTTGTGTTCGATTGAATAGTTGATCTTCCACTACAAATTATTGGTCTGTTGTTCCAAAAGAGCAACCTAGAAAAGTTAAATATCATAAAATAATGTAGACATCTTGATTTTGAAGCTATTTGTCAGTGGATCTCTCCAAAAGAGCTTATCTTGGTTGTGACGTGGCATTCCTCAATATCAAAACCTACTCCACCGCCAAAACCTACCCCACCGCCAAAATCTACTGAAACTTAAAATCCCAGACTAAACCATCACATTCTGTCCCTAAGTCGAAAATCACATTCACTCTATTGTGCCAATAAAAACTCACTTCATGTAACCTTTCCATGCATTTCTTCACGTAGCTAAACTATGCCTATTATTGCATATATATTATTTGCATTGCAATTACATGCATACCTACTATTCACATAGCTATTGCAAGCATATCATTCACGTAGTCATTACATACCATTGCACTAGCCTTTGTATGCCATTTCACATAACCATGCATGCCATTTCAACTCAATGATTGATACCCCTATTCCAAGCCATTGCATGCATACTTCACGAAGCCATCACATGCATTCCACATGGAGACCTTTGGAATGCCATCACCAGAGACCCTAACTCGGTAGACCGAAAATGTCCGATCTTCCATTTTCGAGGATTTTGGTCGATCGAATTTCATGTCTGGTCGACCGATCTAGGTGTCTGATGTCCAATTCAGTATACCGATCTGGTTCAGTCTGTCAAACTAGACTCCTAGGCTATATGAAATAATGATTATGAAAAATAAAAATAGGTGGTCTAAAGGGATAATGGATAAGTGTTAATGAGATTTTCCCCATGTGGATGACATGGAGGAATATAAAATTCAAATAAATAAAATTGAATATGGTTTTGGACTTGAGGCTATGAAAATAAAAGAAATTGATAAATGTGTGGTTTGATGTAGTTTTTGGGCATGAGACCCAATAATGAAAATGAATGCATGATTTTCTACAATTTTGAGCCTGGGACCCAAATGGAGGGTCGTGTGTTTGCATGAGAATGTTCCCCTGCAAAGAAAAGAGAATATGTAATGGTTTTAAAAGAAAACCCATGAGTTTTGAAAAAAATAATAATAATGTGCTCTGGAGCCACGAGGGGTTGGTGTCGATAATGTGGTAGGAGAATGAGACTCCAATGAAACTAATTGTCAGATATGACTGTGGTTGCTAGTGTGGAAGCACGAGGGGTTGGTGTCGATAAATTGGTATGGATCCAATTGTTAGATACGACCGTAGTTAACGAGTTTGAGATAGTATAGGCTGAGCCTGAGTATATGAACTTGGGTGTTCGGGTCACCGATGGGACGTTAGAAAAAGACGTATTGTCGTGCATATGAAATGAAATTGAGGCCTGTTGGTTGGGACGGTGTCCTCCTGCACGAAGAACTTCACCGAGGCAGTGCAGGAAGATAGTGGAAATGGTGTCTTGACCTATTACTTGTGTGATAGGTTACCTTTGATCATTGTAACACTAATATGAAAAGTGAAAATAAGATATGTGGTTTAGTTAGAATTAAACTTGTGTCTTGTCTTCAGATTCTAGCAAAGAATAAGCGTAATGTTTGACCCAGTTGCCTGCTAATGTATATGATTTTGTTTTGAACCCTGTGAAGCCTTGTGTTTTAGGCTAGATCTGGTTTAGAATGTGGATTTCTTGAAATGTATAAAAAAAAAGGTTTAAAGAAGCCTACATTGAAAAAAAAATGTGAACTTTTAAAAAAGAGCATGGTTTGAATAGAGATTCCAAATGTTTTTAAAAGAGATGCTGTTTTGAAATAGATTTTGAAACTACGTTTTGTAATAATCTAGACTTGGGTTTTCTTGCTATATTACCATGGTTTTCTATGTAGGGCGCATATTGGGTGACTTGGATGTCACTCACGCGTGCTTTGTTTAGTTTCAAGTGTAGGTGGTGTAGTCTAGTTCCGGTGCTCGTGTAGGAGTCACTAACTGCACATTGTTCCTGAGGGTGAGCCTTAGTTAGTTGCAGTTGTTTAATTAATACTGTAATTATTGTTATTGCTTGTGATACTATGAATTAGGTAGCATACCTGGGTTCGAGGCATTACAGAGTGGTATCATAGCTATGGTTACACTTAGTGCATCAGCTTGGTGATGTCCAGTCTAGTGGCCCCATGGGACTGCATAGTAAAAAGTCTTGTACCTGATTTTGGTTATTGTATTCTCTTGTTTTACTGGCTGGAAGATATTTTGCCAAGGCCGTAGTCACAGTAAGGCCCCAGTGCCCGACTTTGAAGTGAGAGAGGGTAGTGCTTGGAGGGGTATGCAACAGGAGTTTGGAAAGCTGATGCAGGATTTCGCTTAGTCCTTCAACAGTAGCAGCAAAGATGAGGCGAAAGGAGACCCGTGGGTCAAGCAGTTCTGCCAGCTGGGCTCACTGACTCTAGATGGGCGCGACACACCAGAGGAGTGTGATGCTTAGTTCCGAGAGGTAGAGATGATCCTAGAGGGAATTGAGTGTCCAGCTGAGAAGTGGTCCGGATCGCAGCATTTCAGCTCAAGGGTGCTACAAATCAGTGGTGGAGAACTACGCGCCGCACCAAATTTCCGATTGTGGACCTACTGATGATCTCTTGGGAGGAGTTCGAAGAGGTATTCTATGAGAGCTTCTTCCCTGAGCATGAGAGGGACAAGTTGGACAGAGAATTCCAAAACCTGAAGTAGAGAAGTTTTATTGTGGTTGAGTATGAATTGTCCTTCCTTCAGCTGGAGTAGTTCTCTTAGGTTGTGGTTTCCGAGAAGAACAGAGCCAAGAAATTTGTGGAAGGGCTTAGTCCAGCACTGAGATTTAGAGTTATTTGCTTTCGATGTCAGACCTTGACAGATGTTATTGAACTTGCAAGCCACTACGAGGATGATTGTAGGCTGTTCCAGGAGGAATACCCTAAGAAGAATAAGGGGAGGAAGTCTGTGTCTCGACCTTTTGTTTCTCGACCTTTGGTCATTGAGCATCAAGTTCTAGGAGTTTTGGTAGCTCTAGAAAGAAGCGGAAGGAGCGGCCTACATCCCGTAGAGATGAAAGTGTTGGTTTTAGCCATACGGGATCTAGCAGCGGCCCGAAGGCAAGACCTTACCACGTCTATGGTAAGAAGGGGCATATAGTGGCATAGTGTTGGTACAGACAGAGAAGTTTAGACAGTGTAGTGTGCTACAATTGTAGGAAGTCTGGACACTATCAAGAGGACTGTCTCAATTCGCTGAAGCCAGCGGGAGATGCACCTTGTCAGCCTACTAAGGGGAGAGTATTCTCCATTACTGCCCCAGATGTTGGTCCATCAGGAGATTATGTAGAAGGTGAGAATTAATATGGCTGTATGAGTTGAATCTTGTTTTGTAATAATAAATCCTATATGTAATCGACACTATATTTGATTATAGTTATGATGTGTTGATGTTAGGATCTTTTCTTGTGGCTAACCAGATGGCCTGAGTCCTATTCAACTCTTGGAGTTCATTTTGTTTCGTCTCTGAGTCATTTGCTTTTGAGATCGGGACCAGGCTAGCTAGATTGGCGTTCCACCTCGATGTAGTTACTCCGTTGGGAGAACACAGTCTAGCGTGGATGTATCTAAGACCAATTGATATTCAGCTGGGAGACAGGAATTTTTAGGCCAATTTGATCATGATGGATATACAAGATTATGATGTTATCCTGGGGATGAATTGGTTGTCATAGCATTCAGCTATGATTGATTGTGCCAAAAGGAGGGTTCTGGTAGAGTGTCCAGGCAAAGGCTGATGTGTGGTTCAAGGTATCAAGCCGTGTGAGTCTAGAAAGGTGACATCTGCTATCAAGGCCTACCATCATCTGGCAAGAGGTTGTGTGGGCTATTTGGCTTATGTGATTGTTTCTACTTTGCCTATGCTTGGAGTTCAGGATTTGCTAATGATGCAAGAAAATCCTTATGTTTTCCCAAAGGAATTGCCTTGTATGTCACCACATAGGGAAGTGGAGTTTATGATTAATTTGGTGCTAAGATCAAGTTCTATTTCAAAGACTCCATACAGGATGGCACCTGTTGAATTGAGGGAACTCTGGAATCAGCTACAGGAACTGATGGATAAGGGATTTATTCGTTCTAGTGTTTCACGTTAGGGAGCATCGATACTGTTTGTTAAGAAAAAGAACTGTAACGACCCCCAAGTCGCTACCACTAAACCTAGCTACAAATTTCATTTAATTACTTATTTTATCTTTATTATTAACCAATAATTAAACTAATGATGTAGCTAAGGCTTGGTACTCTCAATAGGAAATAAAACTAATAAACAACAGAAATAAACTAAACTAACACTCACCTAGATCCCTGATGTGTGGTGGCGTGACTCCTCCTATATGCACTAGCAACCAACAACTACTATCTTGCACCTACCAAAAACACTCAAAACAAAACACACGTGAGTGACCACTCAACGGTCACCCAGCACGCACGCCATCTACAACTCAGCAACCTATGCTGAGGGCAACCAAGCACAGGCATCACACGCGGATGCCGACAAACCAAAAGGGCAATCTACCGACACCCAGCACAACAAGCACTGGCATCCCTTTCAGACGTCGCAACACCAAACTAGACAGTCTACCACTGCCCAGCAGGCCACAAAATCACAAAATCATGCCTTTAAAATCATTCTTATCTTTTCCTTTGCAAAATTATGTGTGTGCACTTTCAAAACCTTTTATGCATGCCTGAGAAAGCTACTCTTGCCAACTCAAGCCCAAAATAACACCAAAAGCACAACTACAGAGACTCTACTCTGTACAACATGGTCCTTTTTGGATCCAAACACATACTAAACCACGGAGCCTCTGCTCTCAAAACAACGGAGCCACTACTCCCAAACATTGTGCCTCAACAGGCGCCAAAACCACAACCTCCTTTAGGCCCAAAGCCTGATTTCCCAAACCAGGACTATGCACAAACACAAACACAACGACCAACAGTGTGTCAAACTGCCCAACACCAAACAGACAACACTGGCCACAAGAAGTCCATTGAGGAGTGACCATAGAGTCTGCACTGCCACGGTGAAGCCACCCTGTGCAGGAGTGATTACCATCCCGCGATTCTCCCACCTGGAGAACCCTCAACAAAGCCAACCCCTCCTTGGGAAGGCAGTCCTGTCTCATAGGATGCTACCAGCTATGGGGCGCACGTCCCACCCACACTGGCCACCACAGGATACTCCTTCTCATGGCGCCCTCCACACGGTGCTCAGGAAGGAGTCTCATATCTCCACACCCGACAACACTCGAGCCTTAGTGCTCATAGCGACAGCAGGAGTATCATATCTCTCAGTCATGCCACGAAACACCTCAACCCGTGAACCACAACCCTAGCCTCGAAACGACAATGAAGGAGTATCATACCTCCAAGAACCGACGAATCTCAACCTCCAACGCAAACAAAAAACACCGGAAAACGATTTCCAAAATCATTTTCAAATATGTACTTTTCTCTTTCCAAAACCCTCTTTTTGGAAAACCTTTTCAAAAACCATTAAATATCCTTTAAAATTCAAGCAACATTGTGCCCAACAATGGTACGGAAACCCAATGCCAAGAAACCACAAACAAAACATAGCCTCGACAGCTCTCCTGTCAGGCCTAAGCAAAAGCACATTAGGAGCGTCTGGATTCACGAGCACCACGCTCTACCCACGACCACAACCCAGGAAAACACTAACAATGCAAAGCAAACACAACCAGAACTCACACGCTCTGGCGCCAAGTGTAAGATACCTACTGGCTTGTGTCCATCGGGAGCACAACCTGATCGACTCAGACACCCGGAACAGTGCCACTGAATACTCCATTCAGTGCATCGCACACTAAACCACACAAACCCTAGACCAAGGGATGCTATCATTATCCCTAAAGTCCAGTCTAAACCAACTAGGGGAAAACCTATTATTTCTAAATCATTTCATCTTTTAATTTACCCATATCCTAGGTGGAATCTTGCTAATTTGTTTTTAGGCAAACCCTAGACCATTCTAATGATTATCCTAATCATTTATACCATTATATTTATCACCCCAAGATTTATATCTATATATATATATATATATATATATATATATATATATATATATATATA
>JAMKQA010007355.1:0-17646 GCA_024699735.1 Posidonia australis | reverse complement strand
TTGTTTATATGACTTTCTTCTTATACGGCTTATAGCCTTATACAACCATGTAATCACATACAATGCTGCACCATTGAACATGGACTGAACCAACACTAGCATCTATTTTCAGTTTCAAATTGTGGCTGAGGTTCAAAATTTCTAGCCACTGTTCATGTGTTGTTTAATATCCTCATTCATTACGTGCCCATACCCCATTTCAGTTTTTCCCTTCATGATCTTCTTCTTCTTTTGTCCACAGTCAAAACAAAATGGCATTTGCAGTTTCTACAGTGGATTGCTCAGGTTTTGAAACCCTTATTTTGTTATTTTCACTAATTTCATTATAATGTGTTTGTCTTTTGTTTTTCTATACTCATACTTCTTTTTATGTTTTATAGGCTCTCCTCTACTTGGAAGTCACAAGCTTTTCTTTTCTTTTAAGGGACCCACAAGAGCTCATTTTCAATTTCCCAAGGTGGAAACAGAAATGATCTTTCAGCGATAAATTATCTGATATTATGTGTCTTTTTTGGAATAATTGTAGAGTATATTCTCTTCTTTATTTTTCAGTTTCAGAAAATGCAGATTCTCCATTCTCTACCATCAAAGCGTGTTAATTGCTCAATTTATGGGAGTGACAGTTACAATACACAATTCAAGGATGAACTTGGACCAGCACCTTTCTGGATGAGCATGATCAAGGATGTAGTTTGGTAAAATTTGCTACTTTTTCTGACATTGAATATTGTTAGTAACTGGTGGTAATATTTTTATGTGATGCTAACAGGCATGATATTTTTATTTTTATTTTCAAAATTCAGGAGTTTAAGATCCTTGGTGGTATTTCTGATTGAGCAGCCAAATCAATTGAAGTACATTGAGTGGCCAACTTTCCAAACCACAGTAAGGAGATATGTCATAGCTTTTATTCTGTATTTTTTTATTTGTTTTAATTGATTGGAAATTTTGCTTGGACATGATGAACTCATTCAAGTCACCCTTCAGTATTTGTCTTTGAGAAATAATGTGGTAGCATTATTCAGCCACTGAGACTTACATTAAGTCCCTAATATTCAGCCACTGATCCATCATTAACTGAAGTCTCGAAGGTAGGGTTGAGGGTTAATATGTTCATACTCTCTAATACCCAATTTCTCTGGGTACAGCTACAGTAATTGTTAAAGAACAAGTTCATATTATTCCTAATCAAGGATGTAGCCTGAATTGTTTGTGTCACGTGGTAGCAGATTGCCGAAGGAGAGGAAAGTATGGGTGCAAGGGAGATTTTGGTTCATTGTTTGGAAGAGATAAAATAGTGGTTCCAAGGGTCTTGTTTTTTGCAAATAGAGATTTGTTCTTGTTCCACAGGTGATGGTCACATAGACATGGAAAACGGGCTGGACCGGCGCAGACCCGCCCGGCCAAGCCTGGGCCCGGCAAAAACACCCGGGTCGTGGGCCGTGCCGGGCCAGGCCCGCCGGATAGGCCCATTTCGGCCCGCGGGAACCGGCCGGGCCGGTCTGTGTTGTGCGCGGAAAATGGCCGTCGGCCCTGGCCCAGGCGGGCCAGCTGTTTCGTGGGCCGGCCCGTCCCGGCCTGGCCCGTTTTCCATGTCTAAGGTCACAGGCTGCATATGCTCATTAAATGAGCACTTTGATGGGGCCCTTTACAACCTCAAGTTCCAGCCGACATGGCTTACATATGCCATGTATTAGTTGACGGTGTTATTTGTTGGTTTCTACTTGTAAAACCAAGATTACATTGGTCTAGTGCCTCCTCTAATTTGTAAATATGCTGCCATTATTTGTTGTGGGAAGAACTGGTACCGCACCACATGATACCTATTTTGTTGTTATCCAATAAGTCCAAGCAGGACATCAATCCTAATTGATGGATATCCATGACATTCATACTCTTGTCCACATGTTTGGGCACCTGACCCTGTTGTGCAATATTCAAGACAAATTAGTTAGGATGAGCGACCTGGTATGGATAAATACTTATGCATGAAGAGAAGACCGCTTCTGACTTACATATTTGAGATTACTGATAAATGAAAGAGTATCTTTAGCTAGATAGATAGTAATGTTGCTTTTGCCTTTTAGAGAAGCACACACCATCATGATATAAAGCCTGACTTCAAGAGTTAGCGGGGCTCATGAATAATATAAAATGGCTGAAAATGACATGCAGATTACCTAGTGAAAAAGAGGATCAAAAGACAAAGGGGAACGAAAGGTTTAAACACAAGAGGACCAAAGTTCTAGTTTCTTTCCTTCCTTGCAAACCATTCATGGGCAAAAATTGAGTTTTTAGGGCTTTTTCTGAATGCATTTCTGTAAACAAAGGCTCCATTTTTTCCCACCAGTTAGCAAAAAATATAAATTTGTAAGACTGAGGTTTAGAAAAAAGCTCTGGGCATCAAATTTTAATATGCTTTGACCTCTCCTAGGAGGCTAGGATAACAAGAAGTGACCTCTCCCGGAAGCCCAGAGATCCTTCAAGACACTTCTATCTTGAATCACAATATGATTGAATAATGATTATTGTTTTATTTGTGTTTCACAGCTGAAGACGGCAACCCTTACTCTTGTTCTTGTAGCTGTGCTCATTGTTGCACTTTCCTCCATAGATTCAGCACTTTCCTATACTCTAGCCCTACTGCTCCGACGAACTGGATGATAAGAAGTTGAGGTAGTTCTGCCGGCAGCTTATGATTCACGGGGGTGTACTGTATTCTGGAAGTTAATGAAGTGCTGTGTTTGTTCAGCCACCTCTACACAAGGAAGGTCTTTTTAAAGGCGTATGGGGAACGCAAACACAAATTACACAATCCGTTGTGGTGCTGATTACTATTTTATATTAATTTGCATAGCTGTCTTGAGAAATGAGTTGTATATGGCTGCTTGTATACAAATTTAAAATCTGAAACTTTATAGAAAAGCATTTTATCTGAGAGCCACTTGAACGTGTTTTAGGGTTCGTTTGGTAGAGTCGTAGAGATTTTGAATAGTTTTTGAGTATATAATTTCTTTTTAGGAATTATAATAGTCTAATAATTTTATCAAACACTACTAATTTCCTAAAAAGATGTTTTTGGAACAGTGATTTATTTACATTTTTAAACGTTAAGGTATGATAACTTCTAGTTAGAAGTTAGTTTCTATATTTAGATTTATAAATTGATGTTTTATCAAATAAATCTTTAGTTGAATTTTTATCACTGTTGATACAGTAAAATGACTTTTTTCTACTCAATCCTTATTCTAAAGTTTTCTTTCATAATACATTTGAGTATTTCAAACTTCTTTACCATGGATTGAAGAAGAATGTTGACCCTGGTATTCTGTCATTGTCTGGATTATCTGAGTCAAGAATATGTTGACTTTGTTTTGTGTTCATCTAATGTACAAGTCCATCAGATCTGAATTGATTATATTATATGTTGAATTAATGTATCAAATGTTCTTAGATGCAATATCAGTGTGCCATTCTGTAATGCAAGCTAAACT
The DNA here is from genome assembly GCA_024699735.1 of Posidonia australis. Lineage (NCBI taxonomy): Eukaryota > Viridiplantae > Streptophyta > Magnoliopsida > Alismatales > Posidoniaceae > Posidonia > Posidonia australis. Next base: position 14,152 of record JAMKQA010007355.1, on the reverse strand, counting down.
GCACCAGAAGATTCTACTAATTTTCTGGCAACATACATTAACACTCGTGTGCATAGCAGAAAATGAGTGGGTCTTTTTTTTGTTTTGAAGAAGCATGTTGTCTTTTTGTGAAAAGAATAAGGGGTTGCGCTTAGCAGCTTTTAATTCGGTATTTGCCTTCAAGCATGTATCAGGTGGAAACGCATGTTTTATTCAACGGGCTTTCATCTCTCACTTGTGCATAGTTTTATCTTTTTTTGAAATCGTAAATATTATTTATTAAAGTTCACTTAGCTACGAAAAGCCATCACTAAGTGGTTAAAGTTCACAAAATATAGTCTAAAGTTTAGTTTGAATCCAAAAAATGGTCAATTAAAAGTCTAAAAAATATTATAGGTCAATAAAGAAGTTTAAGTTACAAAACATATCAAAGAACTAATTTTCATTTTCAAATCCTGATTGGAAGGGATCATAAGATGAATTCTCAACCATAGGTACTGAATTAGTAGTCGTAGAAGTGGATCTAGGTGCAATCAATCCAATCGAGGAAGTAGTGGATTGGATCGTAAGGTTAACTCTCTTTTGGTTCTAAATTTGTTAAATATTATTCAAATCATAAGAGAATTTTTCGCAACTGTAACCTAAGAAGAAGTTTATTCCTTAGAATTTAATTAGTGATATAATATTAAATAAGATAACATCAAATGATTTAAATTTGTTTTTAAAAATTCTATTATTCCTTTCCAAGCAAATGATCCAAAATATAACTAGAACGAGAAGACTCCAAATTACAATACTAATAGAAAGTTTTGCATTTGACCTTTACGAGTAAATTTCCTTCAAATTATTAGTTTGAATAGTTGAAATATTAGATAAAAAGAATCTTCAAATAATTGATACTTGTGGACTGGTTTGTGCATAGTTTGAATGTAGTTAATTTCATAAAGAAGGATTTTTCAGGCTAACCTTTCAAAACTAAGGAAATCACCTGAAGGCCAAGATACAATCTGCTGGGATTCTCGGGAAGATTCTACTCTACTTAAACGAGTGTATATTGTGTTTCCTATGAGATTGGTTTGCTGCAGGATCTTATTCCGGATAATCGCTTCAATGCTGATCCCGTAATTCTGTCTGATGACTCACTCTTGTCAAATATGTGAAGAGTATTGACAATGTAACTCCAGGTTGTGAATTGTAAGTCGTAAACCTTCACCTTCTGTTCTGAAACAACTACAATGTTTGGGTATCTAAATATTATGATGTAAAATTTGATTACATGGAATTAAATTACATTGTAAAAAGATTATAAAGAAATCAACAATAATGTTTAGATGATTCAAATGTGTAATTAATTAAAAATTATAAAATCAGTTCAATGATAGTTAGAATTACTCCAACTATTGTCGTAACAACTCTATTGATCACCAGATTAATTCAACGCAATGGTTGGAGTTTCTCCAACAGTGACCAGACTAGCTTGGTGATTGTTAGTGTCATTAAAACGATGATGGAACGATTTTTTGTTAGTGTATGTCAATGTTGCTGGCTTTAATAATTATAAATAATAACTTTGTAATTATATTACTATTAATTTTGATGTAAATAATTTACACTCAAATAAGGTAATTGACTTACGGAAGTAATCCAATTACAATATCTAATTTGATAAGCAAAGCATCACAATCAAAGGTGAAATTTAATTGGATTATATAACACAGACTGATTAAGACCAACCAAAGATGACCTTATGCTGTTTCCGATCTACTCAAATACCATTTGTTAATTGAATCGAATTGTTCAGGTTCAAAAAAAAATTGGGCCGTCAGCTAGATCCCTAGATGGCCATTCTCCTCGTATAGACACATACGAACTGGAACATGGAAGATTTATAGCATCCCATCAAAGGGTGTGCAAGCTCTATTCCTGTTTTACTTTCGAGGCGACGTAAACACTTGCAGTGTAATACACCACAAGGCATAAATCATTCGTTCTCATAAAGGGAAATCCATCAATAACGCCAATGTCAAACTCAGATCAGCTCTTTGTCCTCCTAAATTTGACCTGTGAGAAAACCGAAAAAATAATTTCTCTACAGTTTTTCGATCTTGATTTCCATTTAACAATGAATAAATGTTGCTTAGATTCTTATGCAAAATGATTAAGAATTCGATCAAATCCCTCAAAGGTCTGTCCAAAGTGAAAATTAATGGTTAGCACAAATGTTTAAGACATGCTGGTACATAGAATCAATATTGATCACCTGAAAACTGTCTGGAAGATTTTTTTTATAGGAAACCATAACACAATCTCATGAAAGAAGGGAATATCAAAATAACCATAAATTCATTTATCTCAACAGATTGGTCAACCAATACACCTAATTTAGAAAGTGCAACCAACATGAACAATGGAAAGTACAGAGAGAGCTGGGCAGTACAATGTGAATCGTCATCTTCCTGCTTCACGTCGTCACACCAGATCCAAAGGACATGACAATGCCACAGACTCTTTCTGCAAAAGATTTGGATGTTATTTTTTTCCCTGGTACATGGAATGGATTGGAGACAGCATCCACATATGCTGCATGGAACTTCCTGAAAAACTGAACAGCAAAACAAGTGTGTGAAACTGAGATAAAATAAGAACATCCATGAACCATTGCCATCTAGGATACAGCCAAATCAATTAACTTCGACAATAGCATCTATTTTCAAGAAACAACCCTAGTAACAGATTAAGATATTGAGTGTGGTGAAATACTTGGTCAACAAGCAAAGATTTTTTTTTGCATTAATATTCAATAGGCATCATTCACATGTTTGAATTGTAGGTCAGTATATATATAGAGAACACTATTCATCATTAAAAAGAAAAACTATATAATTGTGTTTGCAACAATCAACATGGGTATCTCTACAGTCTAAATACTTGGTCTTTGGCTCTTTATAAACCTAAAATATGCAATACTAGTGGATTTTGGTTAGCAAATCTAAGTTTGTAATTCACAGTAGCAAGTGCAACTATCTTTAATGCAGGATTTGTGATAAAGTTTGAAGTGACGCATTATGTCTTTGGTTTCAATGTTCAACGGGTCATGCACTCTCAGGTACTGTCCCAATCTATACATGGCTAGGGTCTCAGTTCATTTATTTACTCTTGCTTACTGCCTCTTTAAACGAATTATATATATTTGAATAGGTGCATAATGTGCATTAGTTTCTAGAATAAGATTTATTGATGAAAAACCGTGGCCTAAGTTTTACTTTACACAGAGTTTCCTTTTAACACCATAAACTAGTAGTTCAAATTATTGAGGGGAAAAAATGTTTGAGGAATAGAATAGAAGCAATAACAAGTATGCTTACATTCCTAGCATCGGCATCTCGGACATCTGGATCAGTTGAGACCAAAATAAATTTCACCTTTGTATTAGTCAAATAACCATACCTGACAATCAGGAGACAGTGCCAGAGCATTTAGGATCATCTGTAAATTAAATGCTAAATTTAAAACAAGCATCTAGAAATTAGAGATCATAAAGCCATATTGAATTGATAGACAAATTGTCAAGAAAATTTGATAGACAACTTACACTTTGTAACTTTCAGTTGGATAGAGAAGACCAAGGAATGTCTCATTCAATGTTGGTCCACTTTTCTTTGGATTATTCACTGATGCAGAACAATATGAAGTAAGCTAGAATGTCCACTCAATCACACAAATCATAATCTTTTTGTTATACATACTGGAATTAAAAACTTAAGCATGGGCAGTGTAGGTAATTTTATACAATACTAGAAAAAAAAAGCATCGAAAACAGCCTCAACAGTGCCCATCAATAAAAACAAGTATGTCCTTTAAGTTGATAAATTTATGTTCCCAAAACCATGTAAAAGAAGCAGATGGAAATTTTTGTAGTAAACATAACAAAAGTTGCACAATCTTTCAAACTTCTCCAATTATTTTTTTAAAGATGATAACATCCATCAATACTTACAACTAAACTTTATTTCTTAGGATCATTACATACTTGGTAAGTTAGCATGAAAGAACATGATTAAAATGACATATGATAAAGTATGATCTTAAATATCATATAAAATCCAGTAAAAAATTCATACTGTTAAAATATAGATATCCAACTTAAAATCGAATTGACTATGACTGGAGAAGTCTATCTATATATAACCATAAATCCTAGTCTTTATTTTTTCAATGTGGAACTATTCCAACACTCTCTATCACTTGTGACCTATTTTAGGTCCAACAAGTGTCTCTTTTAAACATATGTGAATATGTATGGACTTGGGTCCGTTTGGATCTCTTTTGACTTTGACACCATGTTGAAATATAGATGTTCAACTTAAAACCAATTAACTATAAGTGAAGGACTTTATCTATATATAACTACAAGTCTCAATCGTCACTTTTTCAATGTAGGACCATTCCAACACATACATATAATATCCCATCAATCAAATCCTTGGTTTGAATTCCTAGAAACTCTGAAGAATAAAGAAAAAATCTAGAAATTCTTACAGGAATTAAAATGCTTGATAATAAAAGAACTAATATCTGTGGTAGACCATCAACCTACCACACTGCCGTCTTAACACTTCTAGCTAAAGAGGCCAGCACATATAGATGGCAGCCTAGGAATCTCACAGACTTTAAACCCCAATTGAAGATCCTCTTCACGTGTTACACTTCAGCTAAAGATGTACAACAAATTGGGAAATCAACAGGAGATCTCTAGAGTCCAGATGCAAGAGACGAACGAGATAATACTTGGGCAGTTTGCATCTAGGTGTTAAATAATTGCCATCAACATCATAATATGGTCAATACCAAAGAATTCTACCAGGCACAACCAATTGGTATACACATCTCCAATGATTCTCCTTCCTTTATATAGTTTGGTGAACAGGTCAGGATTTGTGTCAAATCTCTCCTTGCAAGTTGCAACTTGTCTCTTACAAAAAAGTTATGCAGACTAGTCAGTGGGGACAGTATGGCTGTGCACTTTGGCAAAGGGTGATAATGCAGAAGACCTAAGTCTCATCTGAATATGGTTTCTCCACTATGGCAAGCTGTCCTAGAGATTCATCAGGCATGGCATCAGGTACAATGTGGAGACAGTTGACTGGGCACAATTCTGGTATAATCCTTAATCTCTATTCATTCAAAGATTTGTCCCGTTCTTTGTTTCACATTGTTGCAGGCCCTTCTACTAGATTAAATGACCGTTTGCATGCACTCAGAGTGGAATTATTTGGGACATGCAATTCCAAAAAGCTTTAAAAGACAGTAATATTTACAAGCTGGAGCTGGTTTATATGCTATGTATGATTGATGCCTTGAATCTAGGTAAGCTCTCTGATACCCTAGATTCTCAAAGGTGGCTATGGGACATACAGCATCTCAGTTCTATGTTGTGTATTGACTAGTTGTGGGTTGCAATTTCCCTACTTAAAACAAATCTCAAATAAGAAAGTACCAAAGAAGTTCACCACTTTGTGTAGAAAATGTCTAGAGGGAGTGTTGACTCTCAGTTTCAAAGAAGAGGATTTGTATAGAAAGCAGATGTGTGATCAACAACAGAAGGTACACATCATCATGGAAGAGGGGTAATGTGGAACAACAAACGAAGATCAAACTACAAATTGAAGATAGACTACAATCCAATCTTCAAGGAAATCAACTAAATTCCTAAACAACGGAGTCTCCAATCTCTACACAAGAATATCAAATCATGATAAAACTGTGAGACAATAGAAGGTTGATTTCTTTATATAGGATACCCAATTACAAATTCAAATAAAAGAGATAACTGATCTTACAACTAAATAACAAGATAAAATAACTAATTATCTGAATACTTCCTCATTAATTATCTTAATACTATCCTCATCATTCTCTTCCACTGTGAAGAACTTAACTTCGATGAGTTTACGATATTGCTCCAAAAGATCCTTAAAATTGGCAACACAATGGATGCACGAAAGATGATGTAGGAAAAAAAATCTGCAAAGATATCTATGAATAAGGAGAAATTCAAAAGTACCTTAGTCTATCTAAGGATGCACATTATTCGAGCAGAACTGATTCATCAAACCAAACCATTTTTTATGGTTCGATTCGGTTTAAATTTGTTTAATGGTTCGGTTAGGATCGTAAATTTTGGAACCCTTCTTAGTGGTCTGATTCTTGATTTTGGGTATGGTTAACCGAACCGAACCGAATTAAGAACCGAATTAAATTTTGTAATATATATATATTACATCTCCACTCTTCATCTACTATTGAATTAAATGAGTTTAAATCTCCACATTCATTTTTATTCAAAGTAATATAAAAGTATTTTTCATTTCATCCTCCAAAAAGTCCCTACCTTCCAAACCCATTTCCCAATTCGAGTGGCAAAGAACTAAGAATCAATGTCGCACAGTGCTCCACTCCTCCAACGTGCCGTCATACTCCATTCCTCCAACGTGTCGTCGGTGCTTCACTCCTTTAATGTGTCATTGTACTCTACTCCTCCAACATGCCATTGGTGTTCCACTCCTCCAATGTGTCGTCGTGCTCCACTCCTCCAACGTGTCCTCAGTACTCCACTCCTCTAGTCGCTCAATGCCATTGGTGCTCCACTCCTCCGGTCGCTCAGTGCTGCTGTGCTCCACTCTTTCAAAGTGTCGTCAATGCTCCACTCCTCCAGCCACTCAATGCCATTGGTGCTCCACGCCTCCAGCGTGCCATCGCGCTCTACTCCTCCAGTGTGCTGCCGATGCTCCACTCCTCCAACATGGCGTCGATGCTCTACTGATTAGTCATCATCGGTTTTCCTCTCGATATTTTCACCGATAGCAGGGGAGGCAGAGGTCATCCACGAGACATGGCAAACACAATCTGACATGGTAAGGTCCATTTGAATCTGCTCGTGATGGAAAGGTTCTATCTTTTGCGTCTGAGCTCGGACTTTCTTTCTTGTAGAATTATTCTTCTAGGGGCTAAGGATGTTCGAGTAATGCTTGATTCGAGGTTAGTATTTGGGTTGTTCTCGATTTTAATGCAAATCAAGTTTGTGTTCTTTGGATTCAATCGTTTGTTTAGAGAATTGGTGTGCTTTGAGGTCATAAAGATGTGGCCTTCTTTGGTTTGTTCTTTTTATGTTTCTATAATGGTGAAGTTTTGCATTGTCGAAGTTTAGTTTCATTTTGTAAAACAAAAAAAAAACTTTCGTTTCGAAAGACAATGGCATTCTCTGGATGGGAGTTGTGTTGGTTTGATTCGATTTTAAGTACATATATGGTTCAATTCAATTTTAATATAGTCAGAACCAATAGGTACGATTTGGTTCATAATTCTTTTCAGAACTGAACCAAACCGTGTATACCCTTAAGTTTATCCTTCACGTTAGAAATTAAATTTACACAGAAATTAAGTGGTAAAGATAATATAAATAGGTTTGATGATTGGCTAACAAGTATATGAAAAAACTTAGTAAATCTAACATGAAGGCCTTGAAATAGGTGACATGGATACTACGTAAAAAATAAACATAACATTACAAGATATATAACCCCTGCTTGGGTTCAGAATAAGTCCTGAAATAAACCTATAATAGGAATTACTATTTATTTAGTTGTGTAGAAATCAGAATAAACTCCGAATAGCAATTTCTATTCTGATGTACTTATTTCAGAATAGTTATTTCGTGGAAAGGGTGAAATAAAGTTATTCTACTAAGTTATTCTTATACATGTATGTATATGGTGTATTTATTTTTTGTTTAAAAATTAATACATATATAATATGATGTATGCATACCTTAAATTAGATATATATTTTAATAATCAAGTTGATTATTATTAATCGACATATTTTTCACTTATTCCACTTTTCATCCAAATCACAGTATCTCCATATACACACTTATTCACCTTTAAAAAAAATCACTTCTAAATTAAATAACAATACTATTAGAATACTAATACTCCTTTATACTTATTCCTACTTTTCTTATTCTACATCCAAAAAGAGACATAAGGAATCCTTTATTCTTGTGATGTAAGTTTACATCCATATAGTTTATGTTAGTTAATGCAAAATATCATTTGAATATAAGCATATAGATCCTTAAGATTTTGGACAAATAACAATATGAACCCTATAGGATCACTTTTAAGTGAACATGAATCTAGATCAAAGAAACTAAATGGTAAATGTCAAGAGACAATATCATAAGGTTGCTACTTGAATGATTTGAAGTATGTGACAATTTAAGTTCTCTAGTTCTATAATTGTTTATCTCAATGTCATTCTTAATTTTAAATTTATGGATAATGGTAACTCAAGAGATGTGATAAAGAAAGAAAGAAAAATTATCAAGCTTGGAAAGTAGTATAAAAGCGATATCATGGTCAAAGTCTATGAAAGCTAAGGGAACCTCTGTAAAGAAAAACACATTCAATTCTTAAGGAGATTCTTCTTTAAAAATTTGATACATTGGATCTAACTTAGCATCAAGTTCTTGAGGAGATTCATTTATAGTTAGAGGCAAACGATCTAATTGCTTGACTGTGAAAGACTAAGGGATGACATTTGACTTTGGTTTTGTAGGGAACAACTTGAAGGATTTGCCTCAACATTTAAATATATAAGTATTATTTTACACATTATGACAACCTTGCAATTCTTGAAGCCATGAAAAACCTAAAAAAATGTGATCGATATTTTAGAAAAACATCATACCAAACATGTGTAAGGTAATCACCCATTTTGATATAAACAAGACATCTCTCAAAAATCAAAGAGTAGTGTCATCAACACAAAGAATATGGAATGAATGAGAATGAGACTCTGAAGTCAAATTCATTCTAACAATAGCATTTTTAGACACAATATTTAAAGAATTAACCTTATTGATGATAATTTTACAAACTTTAGTTCCACACTTTAAGAATTTATGAAATGGTATGGAGCAATCTAAATTGTGTATCACTAGTATTTTTTAGAATACATCCCATAACATTGAAGGGTGGATCACTCAATATACTTCAATTTTGAAATAATTTCATATGTTGAGAGAGCAAAAAACTTCATTACTTATTGCTAGAATTTTATCATTGATTCTATCAAGTCGATGCTTAAGGGATGACATACGATGACAAAGGGGCAAGTGTGACTTTAAAGAGTTAGAAGAAGATTAAAACATGTTGAGATATTAATGAAATATGCACAATATAATTAAACTAAATAGAATACGAAACATGCAAGCACAAGAAATCCAGGAGTGATATGTATATGCTCTTAGAAGTGTGTGCATGATCAAGGAGAAAATTGAGGATGTTGAAAGATAGGCGTGTTTAATTATGAATGGTGGTTCTGGTGGAAAAAATAAAGGAATTGTAAAAATATCTAACTACACTGAAATCAATGTAAATTAATATTACATGAAGAATGTGATATCATCCTTCATCGCCAATGAGAACTTTTTTCTAATGTTATTTTGTAATATCAGAAATTTTGGAGGCCTTTCTACAATTTTTTGTAAATTCGAAGTTCTTCTAGATGATTGGGGTTGATGACACGATTGACGATGGTGCAACTGTGTGGAATCCAACGACGGCAGCATGGTGGTGGCGATGAAGATGACGATGTTGATCATGAAACAGAGAACACAATTGTCAAATCTGATCTCTGAAGGATGGATTGGGTTTACTTTGGTACCAATTGATGTGAGACAACAAACAAATAATGAACTACAATCTGATCCCAAGATAACGAAGATGGCTTATAATCCAATTTTCAAGGAAATCAACTAGATTCCAATCTCTACTTAAGAATATTAAATATTAATAATTTCAAATCATAATCAAAACTATGTGACCATAGGAGGTTGGTTCCCTTATATAGGATATCTAATTACAAGTTCAAATAAAAGATATAACTAATCTTATAATTAAATAGCAAAATAAAATATCCAATACAAAAGATATAACCAACCCTACAACTAAATAACAAGATAAATAACTAATTATCTAAATACTATCTAACTAATTATCTCAATACCATCCTCATCAAGGGGTTTATAAATCTTCATAGATGTTTATTTTAGATGTGATTGAGTGGCTGTTTTGCCAGAATGTAACTAGATTATCTTTCAAAGCAAGTAGAAGAATTTTTTGTGACCTCAGTCTGAATGTATTAGAGTTACAGTGGAATGAGAGGGATTTTAGTGCCTGAGGATCATATGCAACTCATTTGTCGGATGTAGAGGGATGTCATTGGCAAGTCCTTTATGTGTTTTAGCAAGGAAATCTTTGTCACCTGGCTAAAACTTTTAAGCTAAAATATTAGAATTTCAACCTAACAATAACTAAGAGCCTCGGACATAGTCATGCTCAAGGATATTAAATTATTTTTGTTGATGCATGGGTCATCATTTCTAATATCACAAGATGTTCTTGGATGACAAAGTTTTCTATCGTGACTCATGGAAAAAGACCATCCCTTAGAAGCCAAATACCCTTAACCAGTTTGTTGCTTAAGAGCCAGTGGCACATTAGAAGCCGTCTGAAACTACTCTACAGCCAAGTAAGAGGAATCCATATCTCACATGGCTGGCTTTCCGGAGCTATGTCCTCTATGGTAGTTCCAAAAAAGAAACTTAGCGGGCCTTTTCCGTGCGAAATTAGACTAGCATATTTCCAAAAGGGAAAAGAGTGTAGTTGTCCAGGCTCTAAGCTCATTTGCAAGTCTATTTGCTTAACTCGCAGTTCTGCACGTTAAGATTCTCAGTAATCAAGATATTCGACTTCGCAAATACGACTTCTCGTTGTTTTTTAAGATCAGTCCACATATGTACAGAAAAGACAGAATCAAAATAGCGGAACTTTAATGAAATCAAATCTACAAAAAGAGAAAATCTAGGAACAGAAAAGGCACATATCCGAGCTCTAAATTAACAATTCTAACAGAGAGAACTCTGCAGAAAGAGAGAGCGAGAGAGAGAGAGAGGGTAGAATTGATTTCAGATGTGAGAAAACCAACCTCTCTCGTCGATGACGTCCAGGGAGCAGTGGACGACGTGGTGGAGCTTCAGGGCGTCGTCCGCCTCCGTGAAGCTCTGCAGGAACAGCGGATTGTTCTGCCACCACAGCAAAGCAAATCACGAGCGTCAGATCAAGACTCCCATGGCAAGGCCGCCAAAGAGTGTGGAAGGGGATCGAGGGAAGTACCTGCTGGCCGACGACGGCGACGCAGACGATCATTCTTCCTCTTTCCCCCCGATCTCGCACCCCTCTCTCTCTCTCTCTCTCTGTGTGTCGCGTCTGGAGGAAGGAGGAGGAGGAGGAGGTTTGTAGTTTGGTGGACCGCAGGAACGAGGATTAGGACCTTACTGGACTGGTACTGTGAGATGCATTGGGCCTCCAATCCAATAGGACCATGCTTTAACCAAATTTATAATAAGATAAGATGAGAAGTTAATAAATTGCAAACCAATTCAACAATTGCTTCTTCTTTTTGTTGTGTGTGTGTGCAGAGATTAACGTGAGGCATGAGCATTTGGATTGAAGGTTTGTATAATTTTTACTTGTCCTTGCTAGATACATTAGTCCTTATTAGAAATAAATGCATGGAAAGAACGATGATGACGATGAAAAAGAAGAAGCCATGTAAGAACAATTCACATGACCGAACCAGACCAACTCGATTTGATGTTGTTTGGAAGCAAAAGACTCGTAAAATTATGAAATGAATCTTCATTGGATCATGGCTTGATTCAATTTTAAAGTATCACTATCATTAGTGACTTTAAGGAAAAGAAATGTATTATTAGTTAGTTGAGCCTTATTAGTTGTAGGGTTACATGGCAAGACCGACGATTGATTCATATAATCAGTTTTATCTTATTACATCATCTCATAATCTCACTGATTTCAATATAAAGTTAAATCCATTGTATTATAAGGAAATGTGCTCTATATCGAATGGTCTTCATTCTTCAATCACAAGAGCTTGAGACCAATCATGGAACGTTGGACTTCATTAAGAGAAATCGCTCAAGTTTAGAGGATTTGGAGCTTTTGATGCTTAAAACACTGGCACATGTGAATTTGGCATATGCTTGTGACAAGATAAGCTTGTATCATCTCAATGACACAACTGGATTGTATGTTAAGAATCATCGAAGAAGATGCAGTGTGCTAAGTTCGAGGAATTCATGATCACACTGGCATCGCATATGGAGGTTAAGTCTTTTTATTTTTGCCTGCCTTTTGTGGACTTCTGGTGGAGCATGTACAATGTAGGTGTATTACATCTTCACGTAGGAGATTTAGCTCGTAGATTAGTACTCTTAATTTACTGACTGGAGTTCTCAACCAATGGGATAAAAATGGTCGCAACTTGTGGTAGTATAGGGAGGAAGGAGAGAACATGTGAACAAATAAATTATAGATGTAACAACTCAGGTCTAAGTAGGCTCATAGCAATCTGAGAATCAATAATTAGGCTTAAAATGTTTAAGTTGAAGTTAATATGGTAGTTGATTTTAATCTTTATCTAATCACATTCACTTATTTTTCTAAATAATAAGAGATTAAATTTGGTTTCTTTATTTCCAAAGAATCCACATTTTGATACTATTTGTAACGACTTAACAAGTAAGCTTAAAATACTTAAGTCGAAGTAAATATAATAGTTAATCTTGATCTTTATCTAATCATATTTATTTGTTTTTCGAATAATATAAAACTAAATATTGAAAATGTTACGATAAAATACGACTTTTCCCATATAGACTATGAAGTTATACTTGCATGTTTTGTTTCACTTGCCGATACAAGTGCACCAGACTCCCCCATGACATGTTTCACTTGCGGACCATAAAACCCATGTTGCGTATGAACGTCCATGTGTACGTGGGTGAGTTTGGTATCGTCGTTCATGCTTCTCGGATCGATGTGGACAATTATTTTCACGTGCACAAGAGATTTATTAACGGGACTAAATTGTACTATGATTGACCAAAGGTATAATTTATAGACATCGAAAAGCACAGAAGTGGTCCTCGTGTCGTAACGTAATGCTCTTGGTGACACCAACAATTTAAATCAATCATCCATTTTTGGATGGCCCCATTTGAGCTGTAGGAAAGTGCTGCATAATTTCCCAAGAAAAAGAAAAATTAAAAGAAAAGGAACAAGAATATAAATCCAGACAGACGTTATTTGTCTGTTGTATATGTACATATTCTTTAGAATCCACAAAAATGGAACCACAAGCAATCCAAGGAAGGAAGAATCGACAGGAGCAACATAACGCCAATCCAACAAAATCTCAGGGATCCCAACATTCCTGGGCTTGTGGAGAAGTCATCTCTCTCTTCCTTCGTAGTAGTAGTAGTCTTGGAGTACTAGAAGGCCACTCCCTTCCCCTTCCTCCTCTTCCCCTCCCCACCCCTCGGACCCATCAACAGCTTCGACCAGAACCCTCTCTTCCTTCCCCCCTTCCCTTCCCCGACGTCGCAGGCCACCGACCGGCTCTTCGTAAACTTCTCCGCGACCCTCATGGTGTTGTAGCAGTGGATGGGAGAAGCCATGGAGGAGGAGCATGAAGATGAAGAGTAGGAGATGGAGTCTGATGAGTAGGGAGTAGATACGGTCGAAGAGATGATATTGTTTGAATCAGAAGATGTGTGTGAAGCGAGGTTGGATAGCTTGTCTCTGAGGCATGAGGGACAGACACCACTGGACTGCTTGTGCCTGGGGTGCTTCCTGCACCTCAGCTCCTTCCCTGACCAACCCATGTCATGAAATTCTAGATCTCCCCTTGTAGTTCCAGATCTCTGGCTGTCTCCTCCTCTTGTTTATGGGATCGTGTGATATGGGCTGTGGGCATGAGATATATAGGAGGTAGAGGAGGAGGGCGGAATTAAGTGGGGAGGGTAGGTTCTGAGAGGATTCTTCCTTGGAACTTATTCTTAAATTCCAAAGAAGTCTGTGTTTTGATGTATTTGGTCTCCATTTGGCTTTTCTATGGCATATGGGAGGAAACAACGTTTCGTATAAAAGTCCACATCGGTGACTGCAAGGAAGCAACATGGCCCTTTTAAGTATTGACAAAGGATGTTAAAAATGGGAAACGTCAATTTTCTAATAAAGCGGTC
>JAMKQA010007354.1:0-15015 GCA_024699735.1 Posidonia australis | reverse complement strand
CCGCTTCCTAACATTCAATTTGAACAAACACTGGTAGTAAAATGAGATCATGTGTACATGAAGCCATTACAGCCTATGGAACGAAAAAACAAGCCCCCGTTGTTTTTTGGAACGGATGATAAGAAAAATTTTATTTGAAAACCAAAAAGGAAATGAAAAGATACAAATCCTATCAAAGAAAAGGGAAGGAGCAAAAAGATCAAAGAGGATTAAGAGGGAGGATCCCAAAGGTAAAGGAAGCACAAGGATAAACCAAGCCCCTAATTATTAAAGGTAAAAGACACAATTTTCTTTTCAAACTGATGCTGCGAGTGGGGCAGTAAACAAACACAAGAGCTTTTGAACCTCCCTCTCTTATACTTTATAATGACATGCTTTAATTGAACCAGAATAAAAAATGTATATGTTTGGGCAATCCCAATTAAGATGAAGTTCCATGACATTATTCAAGAAACACCACTCTGCAATTAGAGTATGTGCACTATGATCAAATCTAATAAAAACAATCCCTGTTTTTGTTTTATGTAATGATTTAAACAAAAACTCTGATTTCATCAACAGATCAAAAAATTTAAAAAAGAATGCAAGAAGAAAAAATTGGATCCAGTAAGGAAAAGGACCTTGCCGTCGATGATAAGCCAACAATCCTTGGAGTGGTTGTGCTTGGAGACATCTTCCAAAGTGAAGACCACCTTGCTATCCCCCTCCATGTCTCCCTATGAGTCAATATCTCTCAGAGCCAAAGGTAGTGGTGATGAAGGTGACAAAAATGGAGAATGGTGGATTGTACTTACAGGGTGTAAGCACAAGAACTTTGATGAATAACGCCATTAGTAGAATAATAAATATCAAAGAAATTTTTCATGTATTCTAGAGCATTGTCAGTCCACAAGATAGGCGAAGGGATAGAAAATTGCATCGTTATTTCATTGTGAAAAGATTTGAATACTAAAAAAGAACAAATGATCAATCTTTGAAAAAGTAAAAGTCATGTCATTCTAAAGTAGTCGTCCACAAAAGAGATAAAATATTTAAAACCACTAGTAGTAGGAACTTTACATGGATCCCAAACATCACTATGAATTCAGAAACAAACTAGTACTTTTATTCTCATAACACAAATTAAAAAAACACCCAATAATGTTTGCCTAATGAACTTGCATCAAGCACCAACTCACTAAAGGACACAATTTTCTTCAATTTAACAAGGGAAGGATAACCAAGATGGCAATGCCATTGAAACAGAAAAACGACAAAAGACATAGATACAACAAAGGTTAAGCTAAGACGATAAACTCCATCGTTGGCCTAAGATGGTAGACTCCCTCTAGCTCAACATCCCTACCAATCATCACCCTCGTCTGAAGACAATGAAAAACACAATGAGAGAGAAAAAAATGGTTATTGAACAATTCAAGGATTTGGTAAGCTGATTCAAAGACAAACAAGTTAAATGATAAGTTGGAAACATGTAAAACATGATCTAATGTAACAAATGAGGTTTTAACAGTGCCCACACTAATGACTCAAAACACTGAACCATCTACAACAATAATGAAAGAGCATCGAGAGGCAACTAAAAAGCTAAAAAACAGGTTGTGATTTCAGGCACTAGAATAAATTAACCAACCTTTATCATGAGAGGCCACAAAGGCTAATGTTAACTCTAGAGAATGTATAGCAAAAAAGGTAGAAGATTGAGATGCACGAAGGCAGTCATACTTCTCCCAAGCCAAATGAACAATATGTTGAAGAAGTATCCACAATAGCCATAGCCACTTTAAAAGCCTTTGACTCCTTGATCCAATCTGATATCGCATGCCTTTTCCAATAAATATCCTCTGTATATTTCGACTTGCCACAAAACGTACACTATCAATCATCACGTGGCAGAACATTACGCCTTCCAAAAGACTGTCGTGGGCGACTATGAGACCCTTTGTTAGTCCCATAGCCATCACATACAGTCATAACAGAATAATCCATCGATGTCACAACCAAAAGGGATATAATCAAGGATGCAGTGTGAAGACAAGAAAATACTTATTTTAATGAAGAGATTGTCATCTCATTCAACAACTAACCCTTTAACACTCCATAATTCTTATTTAAGTTCATCAGAAAACCACAAACAAATAAATCCTCCCATTACTTTCTTTGTTTGTCAAGCTCGATGGTAAAGGATAGTAATTCATGGAATTTATTGATAATCCCTTTGTAGATTGAATAGAACTCACTTAGAGGGCGTTCCTCTTGTTTGTTATTCACAATCTTCTTGAACAACTCATAGGTGCACAATCCATTAGCTTCGTTCAAGCACAACTCTATAATAAATGTTCGCATCTCCTTTGCTGTAGACACGAAACTAAACCCAGAGACAATTTCTAATTCCAAAGCATTGACCATCCATGTCGGCACCGCACAATCAAATTGCCTCCGTGTGATAAACTAGAGTCTTTTCTATCCAAGAGATCATCATTAAAATGACGTTCACAACCTTGACAACCAAGAAATTGGCAAAAAGTCTGAGTCCACTAAAGGTAGTTACAACCATTAAACTTCACATTAGTGACTATAGTGGCCTTGAACTCAAAGACTAAAGCAGAAGTAAGGATAAAAAACTCGATCATAGGATAATTATCCAAGAGATAATAGTAGCCAATCTAATAAGAGATTAGCTACTATACCATCATAGAAAGACTAGGACACTAGCAGAGGAAACAATAGTGGAAGGAGCAGTGGAGGGATAGAGAAAGTCGACGATGGACGAAGATGAGGTAGTGGAGGAAGGAAAATGGCAACTAGATTAGGATTTAGCTCAACATCATTAAAGAATAGTTAAAGAGAATATCACATAATCATAAAGGTAGTACAATCTCTTATATATAAGAGAGAGAGAAAATAGAAATAAACAAAACAAACTATCTGTAACAAACGTCCATGCGAACATCTGCCTATGACACCAAACATGTTAGGGAATTAAAAGATGGACACTAACAAAGGAAACAATAGATGTTCATGTAAACGTCGGTCGAGGTACAAACACTAACAAAGGGAGATAACAGACATTCGTACCGTGCACCAAAGTCCAAATCTCAACATTAATTAATAAGGGAAAGAATTTCAAAAAAAAATAACTATCATTAGATAAGAACAACATTCAAACAAAAGAAAAATACAATATATAGAAACTTATGTAAAATGGGAAAAAATATGATACATAAGCAGCATGCGCAGTAAATTCAAAAGTCTGGAAAAATAACAAAACAAATGTACAAACTAGCATGAGAAATGGCAATAATAGCACAAATATACTAAATTTTCTATGTGAAGAGATTCTCACCACATAGTAAGTGAAGGCCTATTTAAAATACAATTGTTTCTTATTCCCAGTCTGTTTGATACTTTTTTCCCCATCCACAAGAGACATAAGGAATTCGATTGATGAAGAATATGCAAAATTCGTTGAAAGAAAGAAGGTATTTTATTTCACATCCTTTTTCTTTAAATTCCTCCCAAACTAATTACTTTGGAGGTTGCCTCTGTAGGAGAAGCTTATTAAGCAAAAGTTGAAAGATGATGTGGCTCAAGCTATGCTCTCTTTGAGAAATGGTGCACCACTTACTATCACTGATCATGATAATCTTGTCTCAGAAATCAAATCCAAGACAGAGGATGGACAAGAAAAGATACTAGATTCAAAGGAATTCTCACAAAAGAGTACATCAATGTGAATTTATCTCAATATGTGAGTTGAACTCCTTGTACAGCTTTTCATATGTCAATATTTTTCAGTCTTTGGGGATTAATTTTGGTTGTGTGCCCTTTTCGAATTTAGAGATTTCTGTAGCTTTTCTAGTTTGTAGGACTTCCTTTTTGGCTTGCTTGGATAAAGAGTTTAGAGAGAAAGTAAACTAAAGTTCTAAAATTTTGTTGAGTTTGGCTTGTTTGTAACGACTTCCAAAAGTGAAGAGTTTTGAAAATGCAATTAAGACCATTTTAGGTTTTCCCTATAATAGCTAAACTACTTTTATGTAGGCATTTAACAGTGATGGCATGTATTATCCAGGAAAAGACAGTGGTGTAATGTCTTCATCTCTCTCTCTCTGGCTTTCTAACTGGATATTAGGGTTAGGGTTCTATCACAACTAGCATGATCACATCCTCTCATGTGCTATTATGGATAATACTAGAACAAGGCTTGGCAAGATCATGTAAAAGGCTTGGCAAGAATCTTAAGCAACAATAAAAATGAAGCAATTACAGTGTTGTTGGAATTTCTGACATAACATATGGGGTAAATGGGGAAGAAAGCATTGGAGAAGAGAGGGGATACCTGAGGGGACACCACTAAAGGCCCCAATGAGGCTGCTAACAAGATCTGGAGAATGCCAATCTCACCAAGCAAGTGGAGGAAGCTTAATACAGTAGACAACTGCACCATCATCACCTCTCCACTACTCCAACTGTTTGATGTCCCATCGAGGGTAAATGGGGCAAAAGTCATCTCAAGGAGCTACATATGATCTTGGTTGACAAACACAGCTCCTACAGAAGCTGAGGCAGCAGTAAGAGCTAACAACTGTTCATGCAGGATGTGGAATCTAGCACAGTGTTGGTTTCTGGGATCCAAACCCAGGTGAGATCATGTAAACAAATGCACCTTAACTCGAAAGCCAGATCAAGAGGACAAAGAATCTGCGGTAGTGTTTTGACAAGATCAGTTGTATTACGGCGGAGTACACTGGGTGATGCCATAATCAACCTTTCGGCTATGTCAAAAGGTCTTTCATTTTTACACCTAAAATGTTGAGCATTAAGAAATAATAGATAAGAACAATGCATAGAGAACATATACTACTCTTAATATTGTTTAGCATTGAAAAGAGCAGATATTGATATATAGGAGAGTTTTCAGGTGCAGTCAGCCCTCACTCACATACACAAATGAACAATGCAATTGTGGGCCCCACACTACACTATTCATGTCTGTGGAGCATTTGCAATCGGTATGCATGGTATGTACCTTCTCTATAAATTACTGCATATGCAAACAGTAACATTCACTGCCAGAAAGCTTCAGAATCTTAACCTTTGTCATAATCTGCAACTTCCATGAGATTACCATTCAACGAGGCTGGATCAATAACCTCATCTTGATCAACCAGAGACTCAAAATTTAAATCATTTTTTGTTGTTTATTTTTAAAACTTCTTATTTCTTTTATCACCATCAGCACCAGCACCAATTATGAATCTGTTTGATAGAGTTTCTGTTTTTGAACTCCAGTGAATCCAAGTGTAGAAGCTAACTTCTGGCTAGACTGTCATACCTTAGTTTCTGTAAATATAAAGAAATCACTATTTCAAAAACTACATACTTCTAAGAAACTGGTAGTTTTTTATAGAACTATTAGACCATCGTAACTTCTAAGGAGAAACTATATGTTCAAAAGTTGTCTAAAAACTCTACCAAACAGATTCTGTATTTGTAATGTCAGAAGATTCATTAGAAGAACTCTTTCTGACATGATGGCAAAAGATATTCATTTTTTAGGAGCAATCTAGCTGGATTTCCACTCGATTTTCTATTTGCTTTGCAAGCAACATCAAGAAAAAGCAATATTGTGATCAACTTTACATAGAGTCAAGGTAGTTAATAGATTGCACATTCAATTACACTTATCAAAAAATATGACATGTGAATAAAAAATGCTGGTCCCTCTGTAAGGCACTTTACAAGTTTAAATACCAATTACAACTGTAGGGAAGAATTCTAAAGCAATCCCTGGAAGAACTGACTTCAGCATGTTTCATGTATTTTCCGGTTCTTCTTTTAACATTATTTTCAAAGAACAATCGATAGAGGCTAATTTCTGTTGAGACATAATAGAACAGGATTACAGTCAAACACAATGAAGTGAATGCAGCAGCAACAAAAAGGATACAACCTTCTTGCTCCATGGGAGCAGATTGAACAAAATTTTTGGACCATACATCGAGGCTCTATTTGGAAACATTTTGAGTCCAAAGGGGTTCCGATAATTTCAATTTCCACCTTATGCATTGTGAACTTCATTGGAGGCGGCATTTGGTGGGCATCCAAGAGCAGGAAAATCTAGAATCCACCTGAAGCAACAGACAGTTATAGTGAAGATTGCTAGGTCATGATTAAAAAAAACTGTGAATAGATAATAAAAGTGTAGCACCTTTTCCATATGGAATCACTACCTCGCTGTAAAAACTGTGCAGTGGAAGCATCACAACCATCAGAATATCTGAAAAATAATAAAGTCTATGGGATTGATTAGAAAATGTGTTTATAAAGATATAGTGGAAAAGAAGCATATGATCCTAATTCCTAAGACAACAAGAAATGCATTTTAACTTCCAATAATAGTATAAATGGACAAGTATTCAATGAATCAATTGAAATGTATTTTGATCTCTTTGCAATTCCTTATTTGCAGAGGAAAATGAAGAGATTCCTTAATTTGGTTATTGGTCACATTTCTTGGTGGTTTTATATTTCCTCTTTAATTAAATCTTTACACCCTTTTCAGTTAACATACAAAACCACAAGTTTGCATTGTACTTTACAAGAAACAAGAGCAGTGCATCATTAGTAATTTGCCTAGAAAACTGCAAGTTTGATGGCACAAAATGCTCATGCTCAAACAAATTATGGAAAAAGAAATAGTAACAGGCAACTAGTAGATACTTACTTTCATGGTACAACAGTTCGTTCACATGGTTAAAAAAAATCATTGATTAGTGTGCCATTATAACTATAGTCATACTACAAATACCAAACCTTAAGAATACTACGAATACCAAACCTTTATGAACTTTGTTAATTTACTCGTTATATATTTCTACATGAGTTCCCATCTCATTTTAATTTTTTTAACCAAAAAAATTCTGCATCCCACAGCAATACTTAAATTTAAATTGCCATATTTAACAAAAAAACATTATTCAAGAAAATATCATAAGTCCTATTTTATTTTTCACATGAAGGAGAATCATATAATAGGATTCCTTTTATAAGAGGTTACTTGATCTCTTACAAGAAAACTGAATCTACATTGGATGAATTAGGCTACAAAGAATACCAAAAACGAATTATGATCCTCAATGATGTTTTAGCTTGATTGAGGTTTAATTATGTTTATGTAGCCACTATTGAGGATGTAAACCTCAATTAAATCAAGCAAAAGCATAATCAGAATTTTGTTTTCATTTTGGCTAAATAAGATCTATATATTAAGAACATGAAAGGTTTAATCAATTATTGATTACTTCAGTTGATATTCGATTAGGCCGACATCAAGAATTTTAACAAATTAGTGCATGTAAATTGTAACATACATGGTAAAAAAATTTAATGTGTTGCTTAATACTTACATGATCTCTTATAAAGGTCATCACCTTGTAGCAAATATACAAATAGCATTTTACCATTTAAGGTTACCAGGAAAGGATCCAAGTAATTGCTAAAACCAATAGTTGCAGCTTATGCATCATGCTTGATCAGCATCCATCAATCCACAAGATATTAGGATGCAGATACTCAACTTTTAAATGGGTAAGAAACCATTGAAGAATGGAGGTCAACAAAAACTGCAAGGACATAGTTCTCCAACCATACTTTATGAGGTCCTCCATCTTTGAATTTTGAATCCAACATCAATACGCCACATTGTCTGAGATTTACGTATTAATTTTCTAAGCTCCTTAACTTCTTCTTTCAGTCCTGAAGTTCGAAGACCAATAAAAACTGATCGTTTGACAGAACGCAGAACATTTGTGCCCTCACCTAAGCAAGCCTTCATGACATTGTATGCTGTTGCAAACCTCTTTGATTTACAAAGATAATGCAAGAGCATTGTATATGTAAAAGAGTCTTTGATCTCCATGTCACTGAACAAGCTCATCGCTGAATCAATCTTGCCTGCATTGCATAATCTATGAATTACGCAATTGTATCCCACTAAGCTTGTTTGGAAGCCCTTTGCCTGCAAACCACGCAAATAATCCAGAGCAGCAGCTTCCTCACCCATTTCGGACAACCCATAAACCAAAATAGAATGTGTGTACTCATCCCTCACAATGCCACTTTCTTCTATCTCCCTGACCAACTCAATCGCAGTGTTTAGCTCACCTTCCTTGCAAAGCAAATAAATTATGGTGTTGTAGCATGCCACATCGAGCACGACGCAATTCTTAAGCATTTCATCTATGCACATGTAAGCCTCTACTTTCCTTCCAAGCTTAGCCAACGCACTAATCACTGTGCAGTACACGAACGTGTCTATCTCATAAAATCTACCCTTCATCTCAGAGAACACTTGGAACCCTTGCTCAATATTCCCAGACCTAAAGCAACACTTCATAACCGTCGTATACGTGATAATGTCCGGAAAATGGCTCGAACCTCTAAGTTCCTTGAGGGCGTTCCGGGCCTCGTTCATCTTCCTAGACTTGCATAGCCCATCGATCACCGTATTGTACGTAACCAGCTCTGCGGAAAACCCAATCCTCTCTAAATTCCTAAATATCGCAAGCGCGTTCGCCGCGTACCCGGTCTTGAAGAGCCCGTCGATCAGTGTGTTGTATGTAACGACGCACGGGGCGACGCCGTCCTTTGACACCATGTCGATGTACACCCTATAGGCGTCGTGAGGGTGCCCGGACTTGAACAGGCAATTGATCAACGAATTGTAGGTCCATCCATCGGGGCGGACCCCGGCGTCCAGCATCTCGTCGAAGAGGTCCACGGACCTCGAGAGGAGGCGCCACCGGGTCGCCCCGGCGATAAGCGAGTTGTAGGTGACAACGTCGGGCTCCACCCCCGCCTCCCTCATCCTAGCAAGGACCGAGTGCGCCTCGTCCAACCCGACGAAGCGGCAGTAGGCGGCGACGAGGGCGTTGTAGGTGAAGACGGTGGGCAGGCACCCGAGGCGTATGCCGTCGACAATGACGGCCTCGGCCCTGTCGAGGCTCCGGGCCTTGCAGAGGGAGGTAACGCATATGTTCAGCAAGTGGGTCGAGAAACCGCGCCGCATGGCGGAGGGTCGCGCTGGAAGAAGTCACAGGCCATGGGGGTGCATTGTCCGGCGGCGGGCACCGTTGGCTGATGGGTGGATCCGGCGGCAGCCGAATGGGGGACCGGAAGTTTTGATTTGTTAGGGTTTAGGGGATAAGGTTTCTCATTTCCACCAAAACAACCGCTTCAAGTTGGCTCCCCATCCACCCCCAACTACGTGACCATGGATGAAATGGCTCGTGGAAACTGAACTAGGGTGTCCACGTTAGTGCGCACCGAGCAATAGTTCCAATCGTTTGTCTAAGGTAACGTTTAGATATGTTTTTTTACGTTAGCTTATTATGTTTAACGTTTATTATCTAATAAATATTTTTAAAAAAATTAATTTATAAAGTTTTTTAAAAAAAATTGTCTACAATTTTTTAGTTTATTTTAAATTATTAAGATAATTTTTAGAAAAACTAATAGATGTTAACTTTTTAAAAAACTATGAATATTAACAATAACTTTCCAAAAATATCCTTAGAAGTTGATTTTAATTACAACATGAACTAAGACACGACGACAGTGGTGGTGGTCGACGACGACGGTGATGGTGGCAGACAACCCACAATAGTGATGGTGGTGACCAACGACGATGATAGCAATGGTAGTTGACGACAACAGTAGCAGCAAATGCAGTAAGCAACGACGACGAACGACAGTAGCAGCAAATGTAGTAGGCAACGACGACGAACGACAATGATGCATCAACAAGTGGGCGATAGTTGATGGTCATGACAAGGGCAACATAGTCTTTTAATTAATTCATAAGTACTTATTGGACTTACAAACCAAACAAACTTTTCTTTAGTTCTATAAAAGTTACAAAAAGTATAGCTTAATAAAAAGTTAGTTTTTTTCAATAAGATGCATAAGAAAAAACATTTCCAAATACAACAAGACTGGCCGTCCATCCAAAGCAGAACTAATTTAAGTGACTGAGTTGGCCGAAGTGGAATTCACATTCACGTTCAAGGCTTCAACTACCTTTTCAAGAAAATCAAGTCCGATCTCTCTTCATCGACCTAAGCTTGTTTGGTCATCTTAATAGATCTATCGTTGCTCCGCCTCCTTTTTTGAATGACACCACTACACATTCTTGTATGGTACCTAAGTTCCGTTTGGAACTTCTTAAATCCAGAAATTAGATTTTGAGTTTTTTTTTCCCAAAAATTGACTTTTAAGAGTTTTTATAGAATAAACTTAGAATTAGAATTGTAATTTCATTTAGGTAGTCAAAAAGTTAAATAAAAGCGGAATAGTAACATTCATCCCATTTACGTTATTCCTGTTTTATAATTCTGCCTATAGTGTGGAGTAAGGTTATTCCATCCAACTTATTCTTCATTGCTCATTCCTCCATATACTCATTCTTTTCCCATATAAAATTTTTTCCTCTTCCAACCCAAAAATCCTCATATTGTAACCCACCACCACTACTACCATAGTCCTCCCCAAGTTCAAGAGCTTCTAGTCAATAATAAAGTCCTCATCCATGCTCGCCACAATCATCATCGTCCATGAATCCAACCACTTTCTCGCCACCTCGCTCCAAGGTATCCATGTCAACAAATTTATTATTGAATTTGGCCCTGTTCTCCATCAAGTTCAATGGCAACAACGTCTGAGTACTCTCTTTGTGCCTTTCCTATTGGTGGGTTCATCAGGTTCCCCAATGATGACCCTGACAATGAAATCCCAGATAACGACGCCAATCTACTCAAGAACATATTTCTTTCAATGCTTTGGTCTGACGAGGTCATAAATATCACTCTGACATCATTTTTTTTCATCTTTGGTGCTTTTGTAAGCTATCGTTTGCAAATCATTACATAAAAGGTTTTCTAAAAAACTAACACTATTTAATATGATATATTGTTTTTTTTTTAGAAACGGTTTTTAATATATATTACAATCAAACACTTGGCTATGAGACCACCACCAAGTGAAACGGATTTCCAAATTTTTTTCTCATGTCTGTGAGAGTCGAACTCCCGACCTCTCGTACAACCACAAAGAGACTTCACCACTAAACCAAATGACTGCAGACTTTAAGCACTTATGATATATTGTTAAACTCATAAGTGTTTAATGATATATTGTTATTCTATGCATATTGTATTAATATACGTATGTTTCACTACTTATTCTAATTTTTAGTCAAACTAAAATAACTTCCAATACACACTTATTCAATATAAAATTCTTTTTCTTACAAACAGAATAGTAATTTTAGTAGAATATTAATACAATTTCCTGTTTATTCCTACTTTTCATATTCTATATCTAAATAGAGGTTTAGGATCTAATAGTTTAATTGCATTTTTTCGCTTGTGATTATTATTAATATGAGTCTGTTACAATAATCCCTTTTATCTTTACCATGAAATAATTCTTGCTAAGACACTAAGTTTGTGACAACTTCTATTTATACAGAAGTTTGTTTCAGTAATCCGTTCCATCTTTACTCATCTACTAATCATGTGAACCATACGTACATTATCTTGTTGACAAAGATAAAAAGGATTACTGTAACAAATTCAGATTATAACAAGAAACATTTTATGGTTAGATCATTACCAATCAAAAAAATAAAAATAATAAACTCAACTTAATCATAAACCTTGAGTGGATGTTTTACTATTTGTTATTTTGTAATTCGGTTCGAATTACAAAATAATAAAATTTTACATTCTATTTGAGAATCTGACTTACAAAATAACAAAAATTTACATTTTATTTCACAATTTTGTTTAGATTTGTCACAACTTAGACTATACAAATTTAATAGAAATCAAAAGTTAGGATGAGTAAACTTTTATTAGAAGTCAGCTTTTGTGAAAAAATCATAAACCAGAATTATTACCAAGCACAACCTAAATATCCACCATTAGTAAATTCAATTGCCTTTTTTCCACTTGTGATTACTATTAATATCTTTGTCAACATGGGATAAGTATGGTTGACGAGATTAGATTGGTGGGTGAAGATATATAAAAACATTATTATAACAAACCATTTCGCTCTTTTTATTTTAGTTATGTTCTTAGGAAATAATATAGTAAATTTGATGAAATCTTTGGTCTTGGATCTTCAGTGGCATAAATTACCTCTTGACAAGTTTTGGATGTTAAATTTAGATATCAAAAGATACACAAAAATCTTATATTAAAAATGTATTTCATAATCTAATTAACAATTATAAGATCTGTTCATATCATATTCATCACAAATAAATGTAAATATAGAAACGTACGTGAATACATATATACAATCTAAAATTCCTCTTTCCTCTTATCTAGATCTGATTTTCCAAAGCCACTAAGTTCCTTTTTTCTTTGTTCTTTCTCAAGATAAGTGTAAGAGAGGAGAAAGACCAAAAGCTTACGCTTTGGGGACTATGATCCTAATATATAGTAATCTATATTATTGCAAATTTCCAATTTAGCTCATCAACAAATGGAAAAATGATCTAATGATCTTTACACATATTGACCCAATCACTTAAGATGCTAATTAGCTCAACCTAAAAAACCAAATAGATCACTACAATAAGTCTAATCAGAAAATAGCCTATAATACTTTAATTAATTTTATATTGGCTCAAATATATTGCTAAATTTAATTCAACAATCTCCCACTTAAGTCACACATAAAATTAACAATTAAAGCATTAAAACTTTATGAACTATTCTAAATAGCTATTTTAACAGAGACATCTTACAATCCAGTCCATAAATTATACCAACATAAGATCAAAAAAGTTTTCATTACTTTAAGCGTAATTCAACTCACAATGGTCACTAATGCTAATATAACCAACGACATAGATCAAGTATGGATATGTAGCATGGAATTTAGGTGGAATGATATAAATAAGTTCATATGCAACTAATCCAAACTTTAGTGAGATCAACATAAATATCTAGAATGTAAATAATTCAAAACCTTATTTCTGCAGAAAACAACGTCTATAACAATAAAACATCTAAATACAAACTCTAACTAAATTAATACATTATCACATGGTACAACACTCATATGAGCAACATGCCCATGAAAAACCATAAATGATACTCCTTTAGTAAGGAGATCTGCAATCATAGAGTTTGTCTCAATATACTCTATAGACAACTGACGATTCTGAATTTTTTCTTTCACAACCAGGAACTTAATGTCTATATGCTTAGACTTTGAAGAGTTCTTATTATTGTTGAAATATAGTACTGCAGATTTATTGTCATAATATAACTTAAGCGTTCTTTCAATTCCATTTACAATCTGTAGACCTGTAACAAAAATCTTTTGTCATATTCCCTGATTGAATGTCTCATAGCATACTATATACTCAGTTGTCATAGTAGAAGGGACTATAAGTGTCTGCTTAATACTTTTCCAAGATATAGTTCCTCCTACTAACAAGTACACATAGCCTAAAATAGATCTACAACTGTCTTAGCATCTAGTAAAATTGGAGTCAAAAACCCAATGATTTCTAGTTGATCTAATTTCCTGTACATAAGTGTGGAGTCTTTTGTTCTTTTACAAATACTGCATGACCCGCTTAACAGCTTTACAGTGATTCATACTTGGTTTGCTTAAATATCTGCCTAACATGCCAATAATATATGCGAGATCCGGACACGTAAAACTTGAACATACATAAGACTTAAAACTACCGAAACATATGGAATCTTCTGTACTTTCTTATGTTCAAAATCATTATTAGAACACTGTTTGAGACTAAACTTGTCTCTCTTAACTATAGGGGTATTTCCTAGCTTACATTCACTGATGTCATATCTTTTAAAGACTTTTGCAATATAGTTCTTTTGAAATAATCTAAAAATACTTTGAGAATGATCTCGAAGTATTTGGATTCTTAATACAAAAGAAGTTTCACAAAGATCTTTCATTTCAAATTTATTTGAGAAAAATTTCTTGGTTTTTTTAAGTAAACCCATATCATTAGTGTCAAGAAGTATGTCATCAACATATATGACCAGGAAAATACATTTACTCTTACTGAACTTATGGTATACACAATCATCTATCAAATTCACCTCAAAACCGAACGAGATGATAACTTAATGAAATTTGTAATACTATTGACGAGATGCTTACTTTAAACAATAATTAAACTTCTTAAGTTTACAAACCATTTTCTTTGCATCACCTAATACAAAGTGTTCTAGTTACATCATATAAATCGTTTCATCAATGTCACAATTGACAAACGTAGTTTTTACGTTTATCTGGTGTAAAGTGTTCTAGTTACATCATATAAATCGTTTCATCAATGTCACCATTGAGAAACGTAGTTTTTACGTTTATCTGGTGTAGCTCAAGCACTACTAGAAAAATCAGATTTTACGAGGACTTATAGCGAGCACATTGCGAGGACATGTCCTCGCAATATATTAGTGAGGAAAAATAACGAGGACAAAGCGAGGAACCTTATTTAACAAGGACTTTGCGAGGACATGTCCTCGTAATAGTACCCTAAAATTAAAAACACTCGAAACAACTCTTATGTGCTGAAACGCCCTCTTTCTCAGCCACTGCACTCTCGTCTCTTCACTCCCCTCTCCTCTCTTCCTCCGACGACGACAACGATTTAAGGTGACCATCGGTCCTCTAGTGATCCAACACTGCCTTTTCTTTCCATCCTCCAACGATCCTTGTTCACCTCTGACTTTCGACAGCATTGCTCGTTCTTCACCCAAAATCATCTATTTTCGTCCCCTAAAACCCCCTATTTCCGCCGCCCATGGCCGCGCACCCGACTCACACCTTCCTCCGTCCCAAACCCCCACTTCGCACCCTCACCACCACCTCCGTCGCCCCCTCTCGGCCCTGCCCCCAGCATGGGCCCCCGCGCCCCCACAACCACTCCACCCCTTTCTCCTACATTGTCAGCTGGAA
>JAMKQA010007353.1:0-11351 GCA_024699735.1 Posidonia australis | reverse complement strand
ATTGTTTTAAGAATTTTGAAAATTGCACATAAAGGTTTTTGAAAATGATGCTTTCTGGCGAGGTTTTTGTGCTTTTAGTGTTGCTTTGGGGCGCGTACTGGGTGACCTTCCTGTCACTCACGCGTGTGCTTTCTTGTTTCAGGTGCTTGAGTGTTGGAGCAGTTCTTGTCTGGTGCATCTTTCGAGCCACGTTTGCTCACATTGGTCTGGGTAGTTAGCTTTATTTGTTTAATATTGCTGCTTAGTTGCTTTTAATTAAGCTTGGGTAGTTCTCATACTATTGTGTAGCACCGGGGTGTTACATGTAGGCATCTCGATTTTACAGTCACTTGTCAGCAAGCTCCTCTGGAAAGATTCTCTAGTAACTCCATCTAAACCCTAACTCCACCAAAACCCTAACCAAACCTAAATCATAACTTCACCTAAACCCTAACTCAACCTAAACCCACAAACTCACTCAAGCCCACATAAGCCCATTTCAACTCAGTCCAAGCCAATTAAAGCAAAAATCCATAATTAAAAATCAAAACCAAACAAAACTTACTTAAATCATCAAAATAACAGAAGTTAATTAAGTGAAAACCCTAATTAAAATCAGAATCTAATAAAATCCATTTAAAACATTTAAAATCTAAATTAATCAAGTGAAAACCCTAATTAAAATCAAAATCAAGTAAAATGCATTTAAACCATTTAAAATCCAAATTAATTCAGCAAAAACTCTAATTGAAACCCAGATCAAGTAAAACTCAATAAGATCCATTGAAAATTAAATCTAATTAAATAAAAACCCTAATCCAAACAAAAATCAAGCAAAAAACCAATGAAATCAAAATCTAAGTCAAATCCCTAATAAAAACCAATTAAATCAAAATTTAAATTAAACCCCCAATTAAATCAAGTAAAAACTAATTAAATCTAAATTAAAACTCAAACACAAAACTTTAATCCATTTAAATTCAGAAAAACCCTAAAATAATAAAATCCAAAACCCTAATTGAAATCCAAAGCCCTAATTAAATTACTTAATCTAACTTAAAACTAAAACCCAAAACCTAAATTAAAATCACAAAAGAATTTAATTAAAATCACAAAAAAAAAAAACCTAAGTTAAATAAAACCCTAAGATCCCTAAACCCTAATCACAAAATTTCTAAAAATAATAATAATAAACCCAAAAATCTTAATTAAAACCACTTGATTAAACTTAAAACAATAAAAATCAAAACCTTCATTAAAATAATAAAATCACAAAAACCCTAAGCTAAAATCCCTTTAAAAACCCTTAAAAACAAAAACCTAAAACCCTAAAATCAAAAGCCCACTTACGCAGGCCCAGTAAGCCCAATTCACCTTTCAATCAAAAACTTAGGCAAACCTGCAAAAGTAATTTCGGCCACCGTCAACAGTCAGCCCACAATCTCCAGCACTTACTCCGACAACAATCCCTTGATCTCTGGCGAGCAATCCTCCTCTCGCGTGATCTCTGACGATCCCCCAACAACACCTGCCAGCTGACGCCCGATCGGGCAATCATCAGTCATTGCGGAGGAAGATCGACGGCGTCAGGAAACCCACCGACGTTTAAAAGCTTCAGACCGCCGACTGAGAGGGAGGACCGCTCTTCAAACCTTGCGAGAGAAGACCCCTTCGAAACTCAGCCAACCTAGCAATCCCCACATCCTTCAGAGCACCTCTTTCAGCCCTTATGCAGCCCCGAAGTACCCTGAACCACCGTAGCTAAAGTCACCGTCCAGTCACGTCGGGAGGGACAACAGTCGTCCCAGGTACTCTTTCCCCCTCTCTTTTAATCTCAAATAGCTTCCCATATGCCCGTAGATTTCCCCCTAACCTCTGGTTGCCTCTTGCCAGAGACACGAGCCCTGTATGCCGTCTCCCTTTCCTCCGGTGGTAGGTTCACCACCATCGATGAGGCCAGTGGCCTCTTGAGATGGGAATAGGCTCCTAGAGCCTCTCCTCCCTCTTGTTCTTCCTCCTCCTCCCTGAGACTCTGTCTCTCAGGAGGGATCTCGCTGGCCTCCTATGGCCAGAAACGCCGCCATAGCTCCACCGACCGCCAATCCTCACTGTGAAGACCTTGAGTTCTCCGATCACGCCCGCTCCAGGGCACCACGTCAGGAAGCTTCATTGCCTCGCCATGGACATCCCCACGCAACCACGTTGACGTCTCAAACCCGAGAGCGCCGCCCCCACCTATGTCACGATCGTTGCCAGAGCCCGCGACAGGGAGAACACTCCAAGCCGTTCCAGCCTCGCCCGCAACTCCCCAAAACTTCGCCCTGCAGTCCTGGAGCTTCTCCGATGCTCGTCGTGCCAAAGCACCGCCTCTGGAAGCATCGCAGTTGCAGCCTCGTTGTCGAAGACGAACGCTGACAAGGGGTCGACGGCACGTTCTGGCCGTCGAAGACTTGATCGGCACCGTTGGATCTTTCCCCCATCTCCTCCTCCAGCTTCTCCGCCCCTCAGATCGCCGATCAGCAGTCGAGGAGCCTAGATGGACCTCCTTAACCGTCATCGCTGACGATCTTCAAATAGCCGACGGTGACCGATAGCTTTTAGGTTTTTTTTAAATTAAGTTTCTATAGTTTTAAAACATTGCAATTAGATCCTAAAGATTTGCTCTTTGGTCGCTGTATTTTTCAATTGAAATTGCATTTCTTTTGTTTCACTGTAAATATTGCATGTTGTACCTTGTTTAATTTTCATTTCATTCACAGTCCTATAAATGTCGTTTTCTCACACTTAAGCTCCCTGTAATCATATTTTTCCTTGCAATTAAGTCCTAAAATTTGCATCATGCCCCCAGAACTTTTTAAAATGAGTTTTTTCTATGAGATTTGCATTCAGACCCTTAAAAAACTTTGTAATCTCATTGAATGTCATAAAAACCCAATTTTGATCACATTTAAACCCTAGAATTTTGCATGTAAACCCCTAAATTCATAAAATACTGATATTTAGTGCAGGAAATTTGCATCCATGCCCTTAGTCTAGTTTTAAATTCATTAATAGTTTTTTAATTGTTTAAATACACATTTTGGCATTTCTCACTTTTTGATCACATGTGCATTTATAATTTTGAACTTGAATATAGTTTTCATTTAAAAATCATGCTTGCAATGTTAAGTGATTTTTGATTTCACATTTTGGTCCCATTTGCACATTTTATGTGAATTTTGAACATTAAACCTTGAACTTCCATAAAATTACTAAAACACAATTTTCATATATCTCACACCTTAATGCCACATTTTTCTGTTAATCCATGATCTGAACTTTAGCATGAAAGTTTTTGGACAGTTTTCAACCATAATTGCCATCTTTTTGTGTGTTTTGCATTTTAATCCCTAGATTTCTTCCAATTGCAAATATGTGATTTTTCAACATCCATTTCTCACCAAAATGTATTTTCACCTTGATTCATGCGATAATCTTCTGTTCTCTGATTTTTGTGAAGCTTTCCAAATGGATTTGCTATTCATTTGTTAATTCTCACTTTGGTCCCTACACTTGTCCTTTACCATGTTTACATTATTTTCTTATATTTAATACCTTGTTTCCATTAAGTTTTCTTGTAAATAACATTTTCCTGACATTTTATATACATTTTGCATACATTAGACCATGCATCATGCTCATGCACACATTTATCACATCTGGCCATAGAAATTACTAAATTGCCCTTGTACCACTAATTCATGCACATGCATGTTAGTTTTTGCACTGAGTCATGTCTTAATCATTCCCTAGCATCCTTTACATATTCCGGCACACTTTCATGCATTTTTGCATAGTTTTCATTACACTTGCATATCATTTCATTTATTTTGAGCAAGCCTGCATCCCATGTGATTTTCCGTGGATTTTTTCTCCAATCCGTTTTCGAATTCTTTCGCTTTATTCCACATTTGGATTTCATTGCCTAAGGGCATACATTAATTGACCTAAAGGCCTACATTGGCCCAATCACGGATTATTTTTTTCTTTTTAATTTTCATGACATTTTCCCTGATTCTGATGATTCGGGTTGACCTCACTTTTGATCCTTTTGATATCGATATGGTTTTCCAGAGCATTCTTTTCAGAAACATCGTCATTTCATATGATTTCCTTCATATGTCACCATTTGGTCGTTTTACACAGACTTCTTTACAATTTTCCCATTTTGATTTTTGTGACGTTTTCTGCGATTCTGATGATTTAGGTCAATTGCATTTTTTATTCTCTTGATGTTGATATGATTTCCTAAGCCATTCTCGCCAAAAACAACGTTATTTTATGTGATTTTCTTTGTTATTTCCTGTTCCGTTATTTCGTCATTTCGTGTGGGTTTCTTCACAGTTTTCGCATACATCTTACACATCCATCAAGTCATAACAGAGCATTCATATTAGCATGATTAGAGCACTATCTAAGCATAGCAATCATTCATTCAACCTCTAGCAAGCGAATCAGACTACAAAGACCGAGTTTCTCGGACGTACGGGAGTGCCTAACACCTTCCCCGTGTGTAACAAGAATCCTTACCCATCCTCTGGTTTGTAGGTATTTGGTCTTTTCATTTGCATCTCATGCATTCATCCTTTTTTTGTGGTTTGTTTGTGGCTTTTCTCGTCTTTCCCTTAAAAGACTAGGTGGCGACTCCGATTTTTCCTTTTATTCTATCTTGTGCCTTCACCATCCTGGCATGACTGTAGCCTCCTCCCTCTGATGCGACTCCATGCCAGATTCCCAGACAGACATGGTCACAGGTTTAAATCTCCATCATTCATTTTTATTCAAAGTAATATAAAAGTATTTGTTATTTCAATTCTCAAAACCTTAAGTCGCAAGTTCTGAAGCCTCAACCTGATTGCTCCAAGACGTCGTATTCACCTTCAAGACGACTATATACTTAATGTAGAGAGCCAATTAGGTTGAGGCTTTAAGTAGAAGGTGAATACTATTGCTTCTCAGGGTGTCCTCCAGAACTTGTGTTCTCCTTAATTGCTCCAAGACATCGTATTCACCATCTACTCTTTTGGGAATGTTGAATTCTTGTCAAGGAGGAGACGTGACTCTCTCTACATTAGGTGGAGGCACCACAACTTGATTTGACATCCTTCTTGTTCTAGTGATGGGTGCTTGTTTCACTTGACGGTACTCCCCTCTGGCTTGAGTAGATCTGATAAGCGATGTTGGGCTCCTTAACAAAGATTACACCTAGCTTGATTGCGGCGCAACAATGATGAGTTTGGCTGTGTTGTCTAGTATTGTTGAGCATATTCCTCTACAAAACCTCTTTCTGTTGTGTCCTAGAATCCTTGAAAGTTCGACACACCCTCACGCCAGTGGTCATGGTCGGACCAGCCATCTAGTGACCTCTCATTGTGTGATTTTGATAAAACAGGCTCCCAAGATATCCCCAGGTCCATTTGGTGGTCAACTTTGATAGTGATTACCTCTTCCTGATGCTTGAACATAAGAAGTTGGTGCACCAAGGACACAACAGCACCGATCTCTACTAGCCATGCCTTCCTTAAGATTAGTGGTTCAGTTAGATCTTGTTCCATGATTATTACTGTGGTGGTACTGGTGAGAGGGCCTACGGTTCCAACCGCTTCTGTTTGACTCTTGTCAAAAGCTGTACAAGTGAAGTGATGCTTAGTGATCTCATTTTCTTCAATGCCCATGTAGTCTAGAGTAGATAGGGAGTAGACTGGCACTAGTATCGACAAGCACTTCAGAAAACAGATAGTCATTGATCTCTACTGAAATAATTAGTCAAAGTGAGCACTCTTTTGGTGCAAGTATCGACAAGCAGTTTCTATGTCTTGGAAGACTATATTTTTCTCTTCGAAACTTGCGATGACTTTTCTTACTAGTTTAAAGGGATCTGATTCAGGTTGCTTGCTAATGAGGAGGAAGTTCAAGTGGTGAAGAGCGACAAGATCATGGGCTTCTTCCTCATCCTGCTGACTATCTCATGTGTCGTTTGTCTGAATCTCTCATTCTAGTGAATCTCCCTCAGGTGCATTCAAGTCTTATTCAGACCAGACTTCTTGAGTGTTTATAGCTGGTGCATCTGGTCCCCTTTCTTTTTTAGCTAGCTACTCTTGGTCTGGATTTACTTGTATGTGTTGAATGGCTACCAATTCTAAAGGAGTTGTTAGTTGGATGTCTTCGACCTCCATGTGGGCTATTGGATGGTTGAACATGAGGTTCTAATGAATTTGCATTTCATGTTGCTTCTTCTGAGTTGCCCTCAACCTTTCTTTAAGCTCAGACTACATGATTTCTCCTTTGTCATTTAGGTCATATATTTTGTCCTTAACTGTGAAGCACTCTTCAAGGGTATGCCGGTTCTTTTGGTAATACGGATAGTAGTTAGATAAATCAACATTTAAGGCATTCGATTTAGGCACTAGAGGCTGTAGATCTCCACTCTCAATCAAAATTCTAAAAACGTCATGGAATGGTTCTAGAAGTGGTGGATAGCTCTGCCTCTTGGGTCCTTAGTAGATTCATGGTAGAGGGATGTTATGGTAACTCTTCTACCCCTATTGTTGCCCCTTATACTGATTACTTGATTGTCCCTATTGGGCAAATATCACGTATGAAGGCCACTGATACTGCATTACTGGGATTGCTGTTGTTGGAACTGTTGTGACTGTTGAATCTGGCATTGGCCCTATTGGTATTGTTGATACTACGTTGGTTGAACAAATTGGCTTTGGTATTGAACCGACTGACCTTGATACTGCATTAGTTGCTCTAAACATTGAACTGCCTGTCCTTGGGGTCGAACTTGAAACTCAAGTTGATGACTTTTCCACCCTTTCCAACTTTATTGGGTTGAGACTTGTGAGATATTTCCGATGACACCTTCAACTATGTATCTAGAGGTCTTCTTCTTGCCCCTTCTTTCGAACTCCAAGAATGATAAGTCCTCTTTGTTACGGGACACTTTTGCAACACGATCATATAGTTAAGGGTATATATAAAAATCAACTACTTGGCTCTTAGGAATGTAACATTCAGATTTGAAAACCATATCCCTCCATCTACTAGCAAAAGTAACAAAGTTCTCAACCAACTTCATCTTTTCAGCAATTAAGTTTCCTATTTTAGGCTTAAGCTAAAGGCTATGGCTATATTGATTCATAAATTTGTTCAACATCGTCTTGAAATCACTAAGGTCAGATGCTGTGAACATGTTGAACCATCTCAGTACTTCTCCCTCAAGACTCTTGAAGAAGAAGTATATGATGAGTCCATTATCATGTTGATAAGGTAGGACGTCCATAGTAAAGGTAGCCAGGTGATTCCTCAGATCCTCAATCTCATCACACTTCTACATTTTTGGCAACTTGAACCCCGACGGTAGACTGAAAGGCAAGAACTTGGAGGTCTCGAAGTCAACCAATGCTTTAGATGTGATTCCTATTTCTACCAACACATCTCATATCATTCTTTTAACATCCATACCTAGAATGACTTGTTGCCCCTAGCCATGGTACCCTTAAATTTGATGGGATTAGTGTGCTTGAAGGGTGTGGTATTGTCGAGAGATGGATGAGGGTTGAGCCACAGTATAGCAAGGTTGCATAGCTAAAGGTGGTGACGATGGTTGTATTGTCCCTAGGTGATGTGGCAGAATGTAGCTCGACGATGATTGTGTGGTTTGCTGATAGACTAGGGTCATGGGATATTGTGTGGTGTATCGTGTTGATGGACCTTGCATGAGGAAATTTATGGTAGGACTAGGTAGCACAATCTAGGTGTTTCCTGGAATAGATGGTGTAGGTGTGACTAACGAATCCTGGTGAGAACTCAACAGAGAAAGTTCACACATAAATGGGACTTATGAACTTCCAACCGTCCCTGAAGGGTTGTGTTGTGCCATGAATTGACATGGCTAGTTGCTGCTCTCTCAAGTAATTGATATGAATTCATTGATAATAGCAATATTATTTGGGAAGTTGTCCTTGAGAGCATGTGTTCAAATGGAGCACTCCATGATCGGGAATAATTTATTTCTCTCTCTCCTTAAACCTCCTCTTGATAAGGTTGACCTCCACTATGAGTTGGAGAAGAGACTACAGGAGTAACTTTATCAGACAAGTAGTTGTATGATATTGATACATGGGGAAACATTCGACGAGCCCTTTGTTGCATGAACCATAAGGTGTCTGGCTCTTCTGCTTGTGAAGTCAAGGTATTGAATAGGAACTCATGTTAGCCTACGGAACTGTTAGTTTCAGTCATATATGTTGTGACAGTTGACATGCTAGGTGTGGCTAACATGTTGGAAGAGTTAGCGTATGAATGAAGCTCCTTTGTTAACAATGACCGGCTTCCTTTCTGACTCTACATCTAAAGCTATTACAAGTTCTAAAAAAAGAAATTACAAATTCTTTTTTTAATTTTTTTTATGACTCTACCTCCTAACCTATTATAAGTACTTTAAAAAAAAAAGAAACTACAGACTTGATGCACTGAAATACAAAAGGAAAGTTGATTACAATTCTTAGAAACAAATAACTAATGATTGTAACATATTGTTGCCCCTTCAATGTCCTTGTAATCTATATTTGCAATCACAGACAAACCACCCTACAAACAAGACACCACAACATGATCTGTATAGGGTTAATGATGAAAGCAATGACGGATCTCGTCACCGATGACCTAGGCGACCGAACTCGACCTCGGTTGGATAGGCGACGTAACTCCCTGTCCTTTCGACAATTGAAATCTATTCTTGACAGATCGCACATCAAACAAATCTAATTAAACAAGCAAGTTTCTAAATAGAGCGCTAATTTTACTTGTTTGAATAATTAAGTAATTGATTGATTTAACCTACATGCTCTCAACTATCGAGTTCCTAGGGTTGGGGTAGGACTGACTTCGTAGGATCTAAGGTCACACAATAGGATTAGATCTCTTCTGGTATCGCCCTGTGACCTTCATGTAGGTCCACAAAGAGGGCCTAAGCGGTAAGTTTGTCTCTCTATAAAGGAGCTTGCAACCTGAGATTCTGTTCTTAGGCTCATATCCTAATAAACGACAAAGCGATAAATAAATAAACAACACTAAAGTATCAAGTATCTACTAAAGAATATTGTAGACATCCCAATTTTACAGTCATTTGAAAGCAGGCTCCTCTAGAAAGATGCTCTAGTTGCGACCACCTAAACCCTAGCTCAACCTGAACCCACAAATCCATTCAAGCCCACACAAGTCCATTCAGGCCCATACAAGCCAACTCTGACTTAATCAAAGCAAAAATCCATAATTAAAAGTTAAAACCAAACAAAACTCACTTAAATCATCAAAAAACCCAAATTAATTAAGTAAAAACCCTAATTAAAACCAAAATCAAATAAAATCCATTTAAACCATTTAAAATCCAAATTAACTAACTGAAAACCCTAATTAAAACGAAAATCAAAGAAAATCAATTTAAACCATTTAAAATCCAAATTAATTAAGTGAAAACCCTAATTGAAACCAAAACCAAATAAAGTCCATTTAAACAATTTAAAATCCAAGTTGACTAAGTGAAAACCCTAATCCAAGTTAATTAAGTGAAAACCCCTAATTAAAACCCTAATCAAGTAAAACCCAATAAAATCCAGTAAAAATTAAATCTAATTAAAAAGAAACCCTAATCTAAACAAAAATCAAGTAAAAAACCAATGAAATCAAAATCTAAGTTAAATTCCTAATAAAAATCAATTAAACCAAAATTAAATTAAACCCCTAATTAAATCAAGCAAAAAGCTAATTAAATCTAAATTAAAACTCAAACATAAAACTTTAATCCATTTAAATTCAGAAAAACCCTAAAATAATAAAACCCAAAAAGACCTTAACTTAAAATCACATAATTAAACTCAAAACCCTAATAACCCTAATTTAAAATCACTTAATTAAACTCAAAACCTTAATTAGAATCCTAAAAACCCTAATTTAAAGTCACATAATTAAACCCAAAATCCTAATTTAAAATCAATTAATTAAACTCAAAACCCTAATTTAAAGGCATTTAATTAAACCCAAAACCCTAATTTAAAATCAATTAATTAAACTCAAAATCCTAATTAAAATCCAAAAAAAAAACCTAATTTGAAACCAATTAAACTTTAAAATCACAAAATCAAAAAAAAACTTAATTAAAATCACCAAAACAAATAATTAAAAACCTAAAACAAAAACCAAAACCCTCAAGCCTAAAACAAAAAAATAAAAAACCAAAAGCCCATTTACGTAGGCCTAGTAAGCTCAATGCATTTTATCAACCAGACAAACCTTAGGCAAGTCAAAAATAATTCCGACTGACGCTCCCTTCATCTCCGGCAACCCCCGAGTTTTTCGACGACAACTTCGACGGTATCCCAAGAACTCCGGAGCGTATCTCCTCCTCCCTGTAATCTCCGGCCAACCTCCTCCAGCTCACACGAGCATTGGGCAGTCCTCAATGATTGGGAAGGAGGATCGACGGCTCTGAGAGGCTCCGTCGGTGTTTAATAAGCCCTCTCCGCCGTCAACCCAAGGACCTTTCTCTCCCAGCGCTTCAACCCACTTGAGTCCACAGAGAACTCACATTTAGAGCCAACCCAGCTATTCCCACTTTCAGGAGAACCTCCTCCAGCCTTTTACGACCCCAGAAGCCTCAGCATCGTCGCCGGAGCAATCACCCAGAAAGCGCCACTGTTGCTCGTCGAAGGGGACAGAGACTCCACTCAGGTAATTCCTTTTCTTTCCTTCTTTTTTAGCCCCGAACCATCGCCCTTTAGCTCCATCCAGCCCATTCATAGCCTCCTGGACCGTGTGTCGTCGCAGACCTCCGCCCCTACGTCGTCTTCCTTCCCTTCAGTGGTGGGTTCACCACCACCGGCGAGTCCCTTTGCCTCTTGGATCCAGATGAGGCCCCGTGGACCTCTCCTCCTTACTCTTCCTCCTCCTTACTCTTCCTCCTCCTTGAGTTCCCATCACTTAGGAGAGGACCCTCAGGCCTCCCATGACTGAGAGTGTCATCGCCGTTGCTCCGCACAGCCAACCACCGTCGTGAAGCCCCTTGCGCCCTTCAGACGCTCTCGCCACTCATGACCGCCTCCAAAAGACCCGTCTCGCCACCAGGAACCTCCTCACACTACAAGAAAAATTAGATTTTGCGAGGACAGCCAGCGAAGACTTAGCGAGGACATGTCCTCGTAACAATATAACGAGGTGATATAGCGGGGAGCTTGCGAGGAAATGTCCTCGCTTAAAGTTAGCGAGTAGATAGCGAGGACATTCCTCGTTAGTGTCCTCGCTAAGCCGATATAAAATACCTCGACGCA
>JAMKQA010007352.1:0-20023 GCA_024699735.1 Posidonia australis | reverse complement strand
AGGGTAAGGATTCTGGTTACGCATGGAGAAGGGGTTAGGCACCCTCATGCGCCCGAGAAAACTCGGTCTTTCTAGGTTTCCTACTGTCAATGGTCTGATGAATGTATGCTTGCTTATTCTATATGCTCATGCATGAAAATGACCGAAAACATGTCAAATCAAGGAGAAGTGAAACCAAAGGAAAAGTTAATCCGAGAGTCAAATGTAGGCATTGTTAATGCCGCTTTACTGTACGCCCTTGGGCGATGAGGAAAATTGTGAAAATCGTGAAATTCTCAGAAAGCGTCTCGCAAAACAGCTAAAATTGGGATAAATTCGAGAAAACCAAAAAGGGGAAAATAATCCTTGTTTCGGGACCATGTCGGCTTTGTAAGCCTTTTACTGTACGTCCTCGAGCAATGGAAAACCAAAACAAGTGAAAACTACGGAAAACCGAGGAAAACCCGGAAAACGAGGAATAAATTAAGCTCAGAACATAGCTAGAAAGCGTGCACCAAGAAAGGAAGAAAAGACGGGGAAAATCGTGCAAAAAGATGTGAAAAGTATGCAAAATGCGAGTGTGTGTGCAAATCTGAAAACTCCAGGGGGTTTTGTGCAAAAAGCCCAAATCTAGGGACAACTGACATTCAGAAGCCCAAATCAGCGAAAATACATAGGAAAACACATTCCATGCATGTATAAAGAAATCTAGGGTCAAATGTGCATCCCTAGTCAAAATGAATTTCTCTAGGGGCTAGAATGCAATTTTACCACTAATGCATGCATGCAAAAAATCAGGGTAAAAAATGCAAGAACAAAGACTCAAAAATGATCTAGGAAGTTTCTGGGGCAAAATGGTCATTTTACCCTTGAAAATAGGCAATCATGGCAAAATCAATGAAGTACAGGGGCTAAACTGCAAATAACCCAGCAAACAGAGCATCCAGAAGAAATTTAGTAAAAATAGAGGGTTAAAGTGCAATTAAACCATGAAAACAAGCTTCTGGAATGTTTTAAAACAAAGTTAGGGAGTTTTATGCAATTTTCACAGCAAAATAAGCCTTCTAGAAGTTTTCTGTAAAAGACAAGGGTCTAAATGCAATTTTTCCATTGAAAACATGCTTCTAGAAAAGTTCCAGAGAAGTATAAGGGCTAAAATGCAAGTTAACCAACAAAAACAACTATCCAGAGGGTTTTTGAAATATGTAAGGGCTTAAATGCAAATAAACCCGCAAAATTGAGCAATCTGAAACATGTATGAAAGTACAAGGTCTTCTATGCAATTTCCACTGTAAAAATGAACTGTCAGAAACATTTTGAGAAAGCTCAGGGTATTTCACGCAATTTTCACAGAAAAATGAACTTGCAGGAAGTTTTTTAAGAACGTGCAAGGTCTTTTTAGCAAAATGTCTGAAGGAAAATATGTTTCAAAGACTCTAGGAGCTTTTATTAAAGTTTTAAACTCAGAAAACATTATTTCAAATGTTCAGGGTAAAACATGTAATATTTTCAGTTAAAACTTTATTCGAAACATTTTAGAAAAATGATTGTAGGACCAATATGCAATAAAAGGACCAAAAAGTAATTCTAGAAGGACCTATTTGCAAGAAAAACATAAACTCCAGATTTTATTTAAAATAAAGTTTTAAAATGTTTTTTGAAGAGAAATGAAACGACAGTCGCTGGCGACAGAGCTTGCCGCCGCCGACCGCCGGAGAAGGGCAAACAAAGCTTTCCCGTGGTCCGATCTTAGATCTGACCACACGGGAAGCAAGAGGGAGAAGCAAGGAACACATCCAACGGAGTGGATGGATGATCTAGCGGTTGGAACGATTTCCCCACCTTCCTCGCCGTCGAGGTGCTCCGGCGACGGCGTTAGGGAAGAAGGAGCTCTCCGGAGGCTGAGGAGCGGTGTTCCAAGGCTCTTTGTGGCTGCGGGATGTTGTGGGGACCCTTCCGGAGTGGCGCGAAGGTTGGTGGAGCGAGGTGGTGGCCTAACCGTCGTCGCCGTGGCTTCCTCCGGCGAGCAGCGTTGCTGGGACGATCGGGGGCTCGCGGCGTGGATCCAGAGGTTCGGGAGTGCTTGCGGGGCATGAAGGATGGTGTCTGGACAAGTGGAGGGGCGCAGGAGGCTAGAGGCTGCTCTGGATGCTCTGGATCCCGTCGTCTTCTGCAGCGACGGCAGGATCAGAGCGTTATTCTGGCGGTCGTCGCGTGGGCTGCTAGGAGCGGCGGAACGGCAATGGCGGGGCACGACGAGATTCGGGAAGACCAAAGGAGGAGGAGAGAGGGCTCGGGGGTCCATGAGACTTCCTGGATTGCCCCACCCACCTCTGTCGCCAGAGAATTGGCGACAGCAGGGCACAGAGGAGCTCCGGAGGCCAAGGGATCGCTCTAGATCCGTTGGAGCCGCTCCAGAAAGAGAGAGGAGGGCAGGAAGACTAGAATTCAGGAAATTAAGAGAGGTTAAGGCATGTACCTGGCTAGAGACCATCGCCGGAGCTCTGGGAGAGACACTGGCTCTCTGCTCCTCTCCTGTGCTCTCCTCGCTCTAGCACTCTGGTTCTCTCTCTCTCGCTCTCAATTTTCTCTCTCGAGTGGTCTCGGGGTGTCTCTCTTCTCTGAATGTGTGTGGCTTGCTCTTTATATAGGTGAACCCAACAAAGAAACCTGTAACAGAATCTCCCACTCGTAACAGCCTGGCCGACAAACCTGCCCCACTCTCTAACCAACTTGGCGCCCCACCTAACGGATTAACAAACATTCCTTACTCCTGTCCCCTTGGCTGCCGGCAGGAGAACAACGGCGATCCAGAGCTCCAGCGATGGTTGATCGGACGGCTGGGGCTGCTCTGTGATGCTGGACTGATGAGGCTCGAGCTGGGCTGAACTCAGTAGGGGAGGATTCAAGCTGAATTCATGAAGTTTGGTGAAGAGAAAATGGGTTCAGTGGGATGTGGTGTGACTTTGGCCAATTTTGATTAAATGATAGGAAGAAATGGTTTAATATAGATGAATAAAGTGTTGGTTTCATTTGGACTGAAATGTTGGCTGATGTTATGGGCTTTGGGCCAAGGTGGACTCATTTGGGCTCAATGGGCCTAAGTGGGCTTCATGGGCCTCCATGTGCCTATATGGGCCTTGTGGGCCCACATGGGCCCA
This sequence comes from Posidonia australis, assembly GCA_024699735.1. Lineage (NCBI taxonomy): Eukaryota > Viridiplantae > Streptophyta > Magnoliopsida > Alismatales > Posidoniaceae > Posidonia > Posidonia australis. The sequence goes on along the minus strand of JAMKQA010007352.1, from coordinate 16,883 downwards.
AATGAGTTTAGGTGGGCCCAATGAACTTAAAAAGAGTTAAACGAGCCTAAATAAATTTGATGGGCCAAAATGAACTTAAAAAGAGTTAAACGAGCCTTGTGGGCCTACATGGGCCTAATTAGGGCTGAATGGGTCCAAATGTGCTAAATGGGCTTAGGAGTTTAAGCTCAGCCACCACATCTCTATCCTGCAGAATCAGAAAATTGGGGTGTCTACACTTAGGCCACAAAAAAATCCTCTTCAGGTCTTTATATATCTTGGTGCTTCCTGGATGGCTAGTGTATCTATAGCAGTGAGCTTCATCCGACAAACTGTTCTTGATTTCCTTTATTTGAGGCACATATAATCACAAATCATATCTCAAAGCATCGCCTACCCCAACTGAAAAGTGAGGGGCATTACCAGCCTCTAGCTTCCTCCAGATATCTGACACAAAAGAATCATATTACTGAGCTATGACAATCGCCTCGATCATTTGTCGGGCGAATAGACAAATTAGCCAGCACCACTCTGGTAGTTCCCTGAGACTGTCTCCTTGGCCTACACTCCACTAGTCCTTCTAACAATTTCCATTCATGGATCATTAGACTAGTCATAACATGAGTGCGTCTGCTCAGAGCATCTGCAACCACATTTGCTTTCCCTGGGTGGTACAACAAACTGAAATCATAATCCTTAATGTAATCCACCCAGTGCCACTATCACAGGTTCGAATCCTTTTGAGTAAAGATGTACTTCAGACTCTTATGATCTGTGTACACCTCAAATTTTTCGCCACATAAATAATGCCTCCAAATCTTCAAGGTGAATGCAACAACTGCCATCTCTAAATCATGGGTGGAATAATTCTTCTCATGGTCTTTTAACTAGCACGAGGCATACGCCACCACCCTACCATGCTGCATCAGTACACATCGAAACCAGTTCCGCAGGCATCACTGTAGACTGTGAGACCACCACTCCCAGAGGGCAAGGTCAAGACTGGGGCTAATACCAGACGAGCCTTCAACCCGTTGAAGCTTTGTTCGCACTACCAATCCTAGGCAAAGTGCACTTCCTTTTTGGTCAGTCTGGTTAATGGTGCAGCAATCTTGGAGAAATCCTGGATGAATCTCCTATAAAACTGAGAAAACTTCTAATCTCAGTTACTGTCTTCGGTCTGGCCCAACTGCTCACAACCTCCATATTGGCTGGATTTACCTTGATGTCTTCTCCCGAAACGACATGACAAGGAAGGACACCTCTTCCAGCCAAAACTCGCACTTGGAAAACTTGGCGTAAAGCTGATGCTGCCTCAGTGTCTCCAGTACAATCCTTAAATGCCTCTGGTGGGTCTAAACAACCAAAGAATACACCAAAACATCATCCACGAAGATGACCACAAACTGATCCAAATAGGACTTGAACACCCTATTCATCAAGTCCATAAAAGCAGTTGGAGCATTTGTCAACCCGAGCGGCATAACCAAAAACTCATAATGTCCACAATGGGTGTGAAAGGTTGTCTTCTATACATCTCACTCACTGATTCTCAACTGATGGTATCTAGATCTCAAGTCTATCTTGGAAAACACTGATGCTCCCTACAACTGGTCGAACAAATCGTCGATCCTAGGCAATGGATACTTGTTCTTGACAATAATCTGGTTCAACATTCGGTAGTCTATGTAGAGCTGAAGTGAACCATCCTTCTTCTTATCAAACAGAACCGGTGCTCCCCATAGTGAAACACTGGGACTATTGAATCCTTTATCGATCAATTCCTGCAGCTGATTCTGGAGCTCCCTTAACTCTACAGGTGCCACTATACGGAGCCTTGGAAGTAGGACATGATCTTGGCATCAAATCAATCACAAACTCCACTTTCCCGTGCAGTGGTATTCCAGGCAATTCCTCTGGAAAAACATCAGGATATTCTCGCACCACCGGCAAGTCTTGAATCTCGACCACAGGCGAAGTAGAAATTGTCACACAGGCCAAATAGCCTACATTGCCTCTAGCCAGATGATGATAGGCCTTGAGAGTAGAAATCACTTTTCTGGGCTCACCCGGTCTGGTGCCTTGTACCATACACTAGCCTTGGCTAGAACTCTTCTCTTGGCACAATTTATCACAACTGAATGCTGCACTAGCCAGTGCATTCCCAGGAAAACATCATATTCCTGCATGTCCATTAGGATCAAACTGGCTTGAAAATTCCTATCCCCTAGCTGAATATCAACCGGTCTCAAATACCTCCACGCTAGACTTTGTTCTCCCAATTGAGTGACTACATCCAAGTGGAATGCCGACCTAGCTGGCCTAGTCCCGATCTCAAAAGCAAATGACTCAGAGACAAAAGAAAATGAACTCCCATAGTCAAACAAGACTCGAGTCATCCGATCAGCCATAAGAAAAGATCCTATAATTAGCATACCACAACCATAATAATAATTAGGAATAGTGTTAATTACGCATAGGATCCATTATTACAGGACTAGACTTAACTCATATAGCCATGCTAGTTCTCACCTTCTACCACATCTCCAGATGGACCAATATCAGGGGCAGCAATGGATAACACTCTTCCCTTGGTAGGCTGATGTGGTGCATCTCCTGCTGGCTTCGGTTGACTGGGACAGTCCTTCTGGTAATGCCCGAACTTCTCGCATTTGTAGCATACTACACTGTCTAAGTTCCTTTGCCAGTGCCAACACTGCGCCGCTACATGCCCCTTCTTGCCACAAACATGGTATGGTCCCAACTGTAGGCTGCTGTTGTGCCTTGCATGGCTGAAACCCACACTCTCTTCTCTACCAGATGTAGGCCATTGCTTCCGCTTCTTTCCAGAGCTGCCAGAACTCCCCGAACTTTGCACTCCAGTCACTGACGGTCGAGAAATGGACGGTTGAGTGATAGAAGGTCGAGAGACGGACATTCTCTCCTTCTCTTTCTTAAGATACTCTTCCTAGAATAGCCTACGATCATCCTCAGAGCAGCTTGCAAGCTCAACAACACTCGTTAAGGTCTAGAATCTAAAGCCAATAACTCTAGATCTCATCATAGGATTTAGCCCTTCAACAAACCTCTTGGCTTTGTTCTTTTCAGAAATTACAACCTGAGAGAATTGCTCCAGTCGAAGGAAGACCGTCTGGCTCCCTTGCTTCAGATTCCTGAACTTTCTGTCCAACTTATCCTTCTCATGCTTAGGGAAAAACCTCTCATAGAATGCCTCTCAAAATTCATCCCAAGAGATCATCAGTAGGTCTGCATTTGGAAATTTGGTGCGGCACACTATCCTCCACCATAGATCCGTAGCACACTTGAGTTGAAATGCCGCGATTCGGACCCACTTCTCCATTGGACACTCAATCCCCTTTAGGATCTTCTCGACCTCTAGGAGCTACGTGTCACACTCTTCTAGTGTGCTGTGCCCATCAAAGGTTAGCGCATGGAGCTGGCGGAATTGCTTAATCCACGGTTCACCTGTTGCCTCATCCCAGCTGTTGCTGCCAAATGACTGGGTGAAACCCTGCATCATCTCACCAAATACTCGTCTCATACCCCTCCATGCACTACCCTCTCCTACCTCGGAGTCAGGTACAGGGGTCTTGCCACGACTACGGCCTTGACAAGACATCTTCCTGCTAGCACAACAAAACACAACAACCAAAAATTCAGGTGCATGAATCTGCATTGTGCAGTCCTAGGGAGCCACTAGATCGGACATCACCAAGCTAGTGCACTACATGTAACCTTAGCTCTGATACCACTATATAAGGCTCCAAACCCACGCACGTTACCTAAGTCATAGTATCATAAGCTAAATTACACTAATTACAGTAAAATAATTAAATAACTGTAACTAAGGCTCACCTCCAGGAAACAATGTGCGGCTAGAAGCTCCTAATCCTGCACCAGAACTCGGCTGCACACAAACTGCACATGAAAACAACCAAGGCACACGTGAGTGACATTTAAGTCACCCAGTTCGCACCCCCAAACACAAAAACCACAAAATCTCTGTAAAACTATTAAAAACTCAGCTTTTAATTTTCAAAGTTTGGTTTTCTTTTGAAAATCCACTTTTCCTTTTAAAATATCATTCCCTTTTTCCTTTTGTTTGAAATTACTTGGGAATTTGATCCCAAAACCATAATCCTTTCAAAACTCATCTTTCCATTTCAAAAAATTTGGAAATTTATTCCAATTCACATTCCTTTTCAGAAACTCACATTTTGCATTTTCTTTTGAAACATTTGGAAATCATTTTCCAAAACATGCCCTTTTCAATACTTGAGATTTCTTCCCAAAATAACGCTTTCCTTATCCTTTTCATTTTCTACGAAGTTCACCTCTTTCGCTAGAACCAACTTAAAACACAATGCCTCTTAGGACTCAAAACCACAATCATAAATACTGGCTGGTAATTGGTTAAAATAGAATTATTATTTTATTCTAGGAATTTAGGACCTGTCATAAGTCCAATCCTTGCCAAACCACATTTCTTTTCCATTTCTCAAAATCACATTCTTTTCTTACTAATTTCCACTTTTCTTTATTGATGTTACCTTGATCAGGGGTAACCAGGCACACTAGCAGTAGGTGAGGACATCATTTCCTCTACCTCCCTGCACTACTGTGGTGAAATTCCCTGAGTAGGATGCCACCGACCCAGCCAACCGGACTCAATCTCTTTCATATATGCATGAGGATACATCTTTGTTTGACGTCCCATCGGTGACCCAAACAACTAGGTTCAATCACCCAGGGTCAGCCTACACCATCAGTGACCCGAACAACTAGGTTCAATAACCTAGGCTCAGCCTACGCAGTCACGAGCTCGGTGACCCAAACAACTAGGTTCAACGACCTAGGCTCAGCCTACACCGTCTCATGTTTGGCAACCACAGTCGTATCTGGCAATTGGTTTCATTGGAGCCTCATACTCCCACCACGTTGTTGACAACAACCCCTGTGGTTCCTTAATACATTATTAGTGCTTCATTTCCAAAACTCTTTAAGTTTTCCTTTTCAAAAACATTTCCATTTCATTCTTTTTCATTACAGGAATCCGTTTCCATGCAACATCTGACCATCCACTGGGGTCCCAACTCAATTCATGAAAAACCATGTGTTTGAAATCACCATTGGGTCTCATGCCCAAAAACCACACACACAATCAACCATTTTATTCATTTATAGGGTCTAAAATCCAAAGCCACTCCCAAATGCTCTTATTTGGGTTCCATATTCCTCCATGTCATTTACATGGGGAAAAACATCATTAATGCATGCTTTACATACCTTTTAAACCATTTGTCCATCATTTTATATTCACATTTATATATGTCAGGGCTAGGGTAAAATCGACAGACCGAATTTTAGGTTCGATATACCAAAAATCCCAAGTTCGGTACATCGAACATTTTTGGTATACCGAACTCCCCCTGATTCGGTATACTGAAACATTCTCGGTATACCAAAAATTAATGTTTCGGTCGACCGATTGATTTTGGTCTACTGAAACTAGGGATTCTGGCTTAATCTGTTAGGATTTCGGTATCCGAATTCAATTCGGCATACTGAATTTCCCTCAACCAGGGCATTCTTTTGTTTTGGTCGACGAAATCGCCAGAAGTGGGAGCCTTGATCGGACCTACCAAACACACATCACAAAATACCAATAAATCATGGGGTGTATACCCTTGAGTTTACTTTAAAACCCCTCAAATCATTCATGATTTCATTAACCACACAATCCACACGAAAATCACAAAGGAATGAGACTCAAAACGGCTACTATAGCCTTCATCCTAAAATATTGTATATTCCTACCAATTTCCATCTTAACCGCGTGATATCTATGTTTTCTTGTTATTCAGCTCATTCTCATCAATTTCCCTATTTTTGTACGATTTTACATGCATTTTTCATCATTTTCGTGCATTTGACATGTTGAACTGAAAGTGTGGAAATGAGAAGGTAAGAGGGCAACGTACCTCAAGTTGCACTTCGACGATCTTCCTCACTCCTCAGCGAGTCTCTTCTTGCCCTGGCAAAGTCTCCTCCACCGGCGAACCTCACAAACCACCACCACCTCTGTCGCACACCATTCTTTGTCTCCTTCTTCTCCTTCGCATCTCAATCCTTCCTCTTCCACTCACCTCCGCCTCTCTTTATCCCCCTACCTCCAGCGTCGCACCGGCTGCCCATCATGTCGGAGAAGACGGGAAGGCATGGGCCAGCGTCGTTGGTGGCACAGGCTTGTGGAGGAAGAAGAGGAAGAAGACAGGGTGGTGTGAACTCGTGAGTGAGAGAAGGAGAAAAAAGAAAGGAAGAAATAGGAAAGAACGAGGATGCAAACCAAGGTGATTGTGCATCCTCAAATTGGACCCTACATTGGTCCCAAATCACAAATAGGAGCATAGGAAGCCAACTCAACTCTCACACATTCAAGAAACAACAGATTATCCATTAATAAACCATTTACACAATATTGCAATTAATCACATGATTTACGATTAAAAATGGATAATCAGGCCTAGATGTCACACACCAATGCCGAAGTTAGAGGGGAGATTAGATTTAAGAGAGTGGAGAACTGAGAGGAAAGATCCGAATCCTATTCCACCCCCTTCCCTCTTGCTACGATGCTCTAATTAGTGTTTTATACCTAACTGGTAGTGGAGGATATGTGTATGGCATGTGTCCCAAGGCTACAAGTGGTGCCACACATGGTATGGGTTGTCATGGAGAAGAGGCTTGGCAAAGCATGTTGAAATGTCCTAGCATGCTTCACAAGGTGAAGTCTAACCATTGGTTGTTGTAGAAGCTTCTATGGTTGTAGCAAGTGTGTATAACGTTAGAAGATCTCCATGGGGATGGCTTCTTTCAGGTGTGAAGTGGTCTTTTGCATATTTTTTGTGGGAGATTGTGATTGAGAGAGGCATGTTTGAATGCTCATGTGAAGTTCTTGTAGGTTTGCAATGAGCATGCTTGCCTACGTGAAGATCTTTTGTGACACATGTAGCACATGGATGCCTAGATGGCTAGAGGAAGCTATGCTATTAGCAACTCGACACTCGGTGCTTGGCATCTAGTGGGTTCCAAAGTTGATCTTAGAAAATGCCCAATGTTGAGCATTCATAGCACTTGGTGTTGTCACAAGAGAGCTTTTGGGCTGTGTTCTTAGGTGGCCATAGGTGAAACCACCTATCTAGCATGGGAACAATGGCTCAACTGGCACAATCATAGGTAAGTGGCACAAGGTGTTTGCCCTATCCATTACCAAATGGTACTCAACTACGATGCTATAAACCAATGTTTCTCGCTGGCTGAGGGCTCAATTTAGGGTGATATTTTCAAGCTTAGGCTAGACAAATTATGCATTATTATATTGTTTCAAGAACTTCTCCTACACCATTTTGAAGTTGCTAAGATCATGTGTTGTGAGCATGTCAAACCACTTTAGTGCCTCTCCTTCAAATGTTTTGAAGAAGAGGTAGAGGGTGAGCTTGTTGCTGTACTGATAGGGTAAGGCATCCATGGAAAAGGTGGCTAGACGATTCCTCAAATCATTAGTCCCATAAATTATCATCTCGATATCTAGGCATAGAATAGCTTGATGCATCGAGGCTTGGTACCCTTGTAGTGAAGGATATTGTTGTGGTTGATGGATGTTGTATTACAGGGAAACAGGTAGTGATTAAGCTAGCATGTAGCATGGTTGCACCAATAGAGGCAATACTTGCTATTGGGCTTTCCCATAGTATTGTTGTGAAGGTCCATATGCTTGCGATGCTAGAGGTGACTATTGCATAGGAAGTGTTGGAGGCCTATATACTCTATTGTGCTAGGAAGTGTTGTGGAGCATAACTCAATGCTTGTTGTATCGTCTGATGGATAGAAGAGTAGACTAGGATAGTAGGAAGTGACAAGATGCATTGTATAGGGGGAATCTATATCTGAAAGTTCATTGTAAGGCTTGATGGTGTGGTGTAGGTGTACCCTTGGGTTTGAGGCATAGGTGGAGCTAACAAGTTTTGCTGTGAACTTGGGAGAGGTGTCCCATATGTCCCATAATGGTTTTATTGTCCCTTGAATTAAGAGGCTTGATTAGTTTCATTCTCAGGCAATTGATGTGTGTACGTAGATTGCAACCCAACTTGCGAATTGATTGACAGAGGTAGTGTTATTTGAGGGTATGCCCTTGGAAGCATATATGGAATGGAGCACTACATGGTTGGGAATAGTTCACCTCGTCCTCCTCTTCTACACCCTCAATATAAGATTGGCCTTCACAATCATTTGGAGGGGGAGTTGTGGGAGTGGAGTCCCTAGTTATGTAGTTGTACAATATTGATGCATCGAGATTATTTCAACAAACCCTTTGTTGTTTGAAGGATGGGGTGTCTAGTTGTTCTATATGGCCAAAAGTAGAAGTGTTAAATAGAAATTCATCACTTTTTCCTTGATGCATAGCACTTGATGTGCTTGCTTTAGTTGTGGATGACATGGGGTTTGATGTAGATATGCATAATGGAGCATGGGCCATGCTTGGTGTCGTTTCCATGTTGATAGGGTTGATATATGAATTCAACCATGTTTGATAAACTCTTGTGAGCATTAACTACGTTCCCCCTTTTTTTTCACTTCTTTTATTCTTTTTGACTCTTTCCCTATGTGACCATCTTAGTAGATAAGGCCTTGTGTGATCCAGAGGAGTGAGAGACTAATAAGGCCATGGTGAAGTGGTGGATGTGAGGAAAGACACTTGACTCGAAAAATCCAAAATAAAGTAGAATAAATGATAAGGAAATGGAGTTACCACCTAGTCTATTTGGAATCAAATGATGAGGAAAATCAAATGCAAGAGATGCAAGAAAACAATGCATAAATGCAAATGCAATGTTCTGTGCCTAATAGATGCGACACATTGGTCATTGTAGGCTAGAGAAAGGATAATGACTCTAGTTACATATGAGGAAGGTATTAAGCACCCCTATACACTCAATGAGTCAATCTTTTTTGGCTAATCACTCACATGTGCAGCCAATGCTAAACACATGTTATGTTTATAGCTACTACCTAATGATGCACAAATGTGGTATGCTAAAACATAGGGGAAACAATGATGTAGGCGAAATTATGCAAGGCCTAATGCTAGATGCAAGAATACAAGGAAAGTGCACGAGGAAAGAAGTCAATGAATCAAAAAACATAGTGCTCAAGCTCTACAAATGCTTTGGATCTAGTAGCTCGCTCTAATAATGCATGTTACCTACTCGCATTGGGAACCCACGCTTTCATGGTGCGTTGGCTTGTGTCACTATCGAGGTTCACCAGAGGTTTTATAGAGAGACTTGAAAGTTTTCTCAACACAACAGCAGCACGATGGTGATGCAAACATTTAATGAATTACACAAGAAGCATGAGTGGGCTGCTAAGAACACACCTAAGTGATCGATTGCAAATGAGGATGGCCAATTCTGTACACCCATCTCCCTCCTCTGTTAATGGGTTTTGGTGACGGTGACGGTGGTGAACTCGGGCTGCGAGCTATGACGCGACGTTCCGACACTTTCAGAGGGTGGTGGAAGCCAGTGGAGATGCAAGAATGCAATGTGGAGGTTGATGCAGCTATATGGTCTCTTCCCCATCGTCGTTGAGGTTCATAGGCAGTAAGTGCTCGATCGGTTGTGGGGATGGTCGTCAACTCCTGGGAATGCTCAGGAATGTCTCGATGAAGAGAAGAGAGGGCAGAGGCATGCCAAGATTGAATCTCCACATGCTATCAAGCCATCAGCCTATCATAGGCAGAGGTGACATCACTAGCGGCCAAAGAATGTGATGTATGAGTAAGGAAAGTGGTGAAACCAAATAAAATACAAGCCAGAAAACATTAATAAAATCGTGAAAACAAGAAAGGAAAATAAACCACTACGTGAGGCTAAGAATGCTCACCTACATGTGTGTGGGTTGTCATATTGGTGGAGGCTAGCGACGACACGATCTAGCTACTAGAGCTCAACAAAGGCAAAGGTGATGCTGAGGGTATGTGAAGGGGCAATGTAGAGGCTTGGGATGATGCTGGGGTCTTGAAACGTGCAATGAAGTGGCTATTTGGTTGGGTGGTGCAGTGGTTCGATTGTAGTGTCGAGTGCGGTGGTCGGTGACGGAGGATGTTGTGGAATGCTCGTCGTCGATCGAGAATGCTGGGAATGCTTTGGTTCCATAGAGGGATGTAGAGACCATCAGGACGGATGCAATGGAACTAGGAGGAGTGTTTGCTCTCGCTCTCCCAAAACAGCCTCATTTTTTTGGCCGCTGGTCCTCTGGTTTTGTTCTATTGGTTTGAATTTGTAGGAGGTGGTGAGCAAGGATGTTGTAGATGGCATGGCATGGTGGAGGGCATGCGATGGAGGTCGTGCAGCATGTGGGTAGCAAAAGTACGGATAAACGACTGCAAAAAGAGTACATGTAAAGCTCTTACATGCAATCTAACCTAGGGTGGATCTCAGGCAACTCGAGCTGGTAACCAGTGTTAGGCAATTGTACGGATTACGTGCGCTTGAAGCTTGCACCTGGGCCATTACGGTGCCTTTTGCCTAGGTTTTGGGTTCGATTCTTGGGTTTTTTGGGCTGCTAATGGGCATAGGTTAGAGGATTGGCTAGGGTTTAAGGCTACTGCAGAGTTTTGGGTTTGCTTTGAGTGGTTTGGCAGGGTTTTAAAATGGGGCTTTGGTGTTGGGAATTGCCTCATCGCTGTTGAGTGCGCCTTGCCAAAGAGTCCATCTATATGTGATTGCTAAATTGGGGTGTCTACACCCTAAAAATCTACAAGTGTTTGGAAAGGAAATTATAAACATGAGGTAGTAAAGTACATAAAAGAAAATTAATTATAACTTATGACCATACCGGTGGAACCTTGCACGACTCCAAGGTGCATGGAAACACACGAGGAGTCGTGATATGGTCACGATGAAGATGGTGAATCCGAAGAAGGAGACTAGACTCGGAGACACCAAAGAAAGATAAGAAAAGGATAAGAAAAAGGAGTCGCCACCTAGTCTTTTAATGGGAAGATGTGGAAAACCAAACACAAAGGAAAAACCTAAAGAAGTCAATGCGAGGAAAACACATGTATGCTCCGTACCAAATGGATGAAGTACACAAACCAATACGAATCAGAGAAAGGGTAAGAATTCTTGTTATACAAGAGGAAGGTATTAAGCACCCCTATACGCCCGAAGAAATCGGTCTTTCTAGGTTTCCTATTTGCTAATGACTTAGTGAATGTATGCCTATTTATCCAGAATGCACAAGCCTAAGACGAATGCGAAACATGCCAAATCAAAGAGAAGAAATGAATAAAAAGAATAAAAATGATAAATAAAATAAATCGAGGGACAATGTAGGCATTGAAAATGCCACTTTACTGTACACCCTTAGGGATGAGGAAAATTATGAAAATCGGAAATATTCGGAAAGTGTCACGCAAAACAGTGAAAACTTTAGAAATCCTAGAAAATCAAATGAGAGAAAACAATCCTCATTCGGGTCCATGTTGGCATTGTCAAGCCTATTAGTGTACGCTCTCGAGCGATGAAAATCCAAATCAAATCAAAAAATCATGAAAATCGGAAGAAATCCTGAAAATAATGCGAAAACCAAGTTTGGAATAAGTTTGAAATGCATGCATGATGCAAGAAAATAAGCATGAGATTATATGCATGAAAAAGGTAACAAAATGTGCAAAATGAAAGCATGGGTGAAATATGTAAATTTCCAGGGGTCTCTGTGCGAAAATTATATGCCCTGAGTGAAGGCTAAGATTTTGAGGCTAAATCAGCAAAAATGCTTAAGAAAACACATTTTATGCAATTTTAAGGAAGTTGGGGGTTAAATGTGCAAAACTGTGCATTTTTGGATAAAATAAGGATTCCTAGGGTCCAATCTACAAATTTGCCAGTAAAACATGTATTTAGTGTAATTTTGAAGAAATTTAGGATTAAATGTGCGAAATAGTGGACTCATGGATGAAAACATGAATTTTTAGGAACTGATCAGCAAATATGCCATAAAATTTTTAGGAACTGATCTGTAAATTTAGTGAAGTTCAGGGTTGAAAATGAAATTCTATGCACATTTGAGTAAAAATTTGAATATTCAAGGTTAGGTTAGCAATTGTGCCAGAAAATCATTCATTTAGAACAATTTTAATGATGTTCAGGGTTTTATGTGCAAATTATGGACTTAAAAAGAATGAAAACTAAATCAAAGGGTTTTATGTCAAAATTTAAAGCTTGAGAAATATTAAAATAAATTTACAAGGATCACACTACAATTTTACAAAACAAAACATTATTAAAATGATTAAAAAACTAATGTAGGGACTAAAATTCAAAATAAAAGGACCCAAACACAAACAAAATAGAAGAAATAAAGTTTTTTTTAGAAGAAGCTTTTAAGACAAACCTGACGATCACCGGTGACCGTATCACACCGACGACGGCGACTGGGATGTGATCCTAGGCTTCCCCGATACTTGATCTAGCATCCAATCGATCGATGGGCAAGAGGGAAGAAAAAGGAGAAGATCCAACGTCTCTGATCTGGCATCCAGTGGCTGGGAGTTTCCTCCCACCCCTTTGTCGATGTCGCTACTCTGGCAGCAGGCTCGGAGAAGAAGGGGCTACTAGAGGTAGTTACACGGTGTTCTATGGTGGAGGAATGACTTCCAGAGTGGAAGAGGATCAAGAAGAGACCTAAGTCAATCAATCTACACTCACTAGGGCACAAATCACTCATTAGATTTCTTGCCCCCACCTATCCTATCATAAAATTGGGTACGACAACACAAAAAATCCTAATTCTGGCCAAGGAAGCTACCAGGCTCTACTGGAAACACCTTAGGGAAGTTGAAGTGGATCTAGGGAACCGAAATGCAAGGAAATTGAGCTCTGATCAGGGCATACCTCAGCTGGCAGTGGAGGTGGCTACTGAAGCTCACTGGAGACGTGGCTGGAGCTAGCCTGAGCTCTGAATTTTCTCCTCTCCGAGCTTCCTTACTGATCTAAGCTTCCTTTGGTTGCTCTAGTTGGTAATCTCTCCTTGATTTCTCTCCTCTCAAACCTCCTCTCCATTTTTCCAAGTTTTCCTCTCTTTTTTCTCCTTTTTCTTTCTCTTGCAAATTGGGGGTATTTATAGGCTTACAATGGCTAGGTAATTTGTTATGGGTTGTTATGGGTGGTTAGAGGTTGTTATGGTGGAGTGAGAAGTGGTTAGGGTTGTTATGGTTTGTTATGGGTTGTTATGGTGGAGTGGGAAATGGTTAGGGTTTGTTATAGGTTGTTATGGTGGAGTGGGAAGTGGTTAGGGTTGTTATGGTTTGTTTTGGGTTGTTATGGTGGAGTGGGAAGTGGTTAGGGTTTGTTTAGGTGGTTAGAGTTTGTTATAGGTTGTTATGAGTGGTTAGAGGATGTTATGGTGGAGTGGGAAGTGCTTAGGGTTGATATGGTTTGTTATGGGTTGTTATGGTGGAGTGAGAAGTGGTTAGGGTTGTTTTGGTTAGAACTTGTTATAGGTGGTTAGAGGTTGTTATGATGGAGTGGGAAGTGGTTAGGGTTGTTATGGGTTGTTATGGATTTTTATGGTGGAGTGGGAAGTGGTTAGGGTTGTTATGGTTTGTTATGAGTTGTTATGGTGGAGTGGGATTTCGTTAGGGTTTGTTGAGGTGGTTAGAGGTTGTTGTGCTTGAGTAGGAAGTGCTTAGGATTTTTATGGTTTGTTATGGGTTGTTATGATGGAGTGGAAAGTGGTTAGGGTTTGTTTTGGTGGGTAAAGGTTGTTATAGGCTGTTATGATGGAGTGGGAAGTGGTTAGATTGTTTGCATTTTGAATTAGGGTTTTGGATTAGGGTTTAGGCTAGGTTTAGGGTTTAGGATAATTTAGGGTTTGCTAAGTCTAGGGTTTAGGATAGTTTAGGGTTTAGGATAGTTTAGGGTTTGCTAAGTCTAGGGTTTAGGATAGTTTAGGGTTAGGTTTAGGGTTTTGGACTAGGGTTTGCTAAGTCTAGGGTTTAAGATAGTTTAGGGTTTAGGTTTTGGGTTTTGGATTAGGGTTTATTAAGATTTTGGATTAGGGTTTGTTAAGATTTACATGGATTTGATTTGGTTTGAGACATTACTAGGGTTTAGGATATGGTTTACTATATTGAATGTCCTCTAGGTTTTTTTTTTAGATTAAAACCGAGGCTTAGGCTAGTTTTTGTGGATGAAAATTGGTTAAGATGTCAAGTTGGTCTTGGGGAAAAGTGATTGGGAGCCCAACAACCAAAACTCCATTCCAGAGAAGCCTACCTACAATCCTGCAAAATTGGGGTGTCTATAGATGCCCCTCCCTGAGCGAGGTCATGGGACGAATGGAAATGAGACCGACGTTGAGGGTTGACAAAGACATCCCGCCCGAGGTCGCAAGGAAATGTTAGCTGCTGGTAGTAAGCCACATAGTCATTGAATGCACCAAAAGTCATGACTTGCCACCCAAAATGCCAAAGACGAAGTTGAAATGACGATTGCTGAGACTGAATTCTAGTGTTAAAGCTGAGGTGACTACGGTTGTTGATGAATAATATGTACTGATAATGATGGTGCATGATGAATGATTGACACATGCAGATTATGATGTATACTACTAGATGATGCTTGTAGTGCAGGATGACAAGCTGACGACCAATCAGCTCCTAAAGGACATGACTGGTTATCACACTTGTCGAAAAAGGCGCCGGACAAGACTCACGGTGCTTGCCGACGAAAACGTGACTAGTTACGGAGGTCATCCGGGTAATTCAGGCTATAGCCCAAAAGGAGGGAAGGAACAAGGCAAGTGAGGAATCCATCGGGCATCACGAGTACTACCCTGGTAGTTCGCGATACCAGCCCGAAAGAAAGAAGCATGGTTAGACGAAAATGACTTGCTAGCAGGAAACGACGATTAACGGACATCGTCTAGGTAGTTCGGGATACCGGCCCTAAGGAGGGGCAACCTAGATACTACTCGTCTAGACAAGGATCTAAGAGGAAGATATGACAAGAAAGGGGAGAAAAAGAATAGAACCAAGCTGCTACCGGTGTACAAACAAAGGTTGAGAAATGCAAAGAGTGAACCGAGTCGTTGCTAGTGCACAGGCAAAGGCTTGGAACCACCCAGAGTGAACTGAGTCGCTGCCGGTGTACGGACAACGACTCGAAACCACCAAGAGAGTGAACCAAGTCACTGCCGGTGCATAGGCAACAGCTCAGAACTGCCAAGAGAGAACCGAGTTGCTGCTGGTGCTCATGCAACGACTCAAAACTGCCAAGAGAAAACCGAGTCGTTGCTGGTGCTTAGGCAACGGCTTGGAACCATCAAGAAAGTGAACCAAGTCGTTGCTGGTGCTCAGGCAATGGCTCAAAACCACCAAGAGAGTGAACCGAGTATTTGCCAGTGCTCAAGCAATGGTTCGAAACCACCAAAAGAGTGAATTGAGTCACTGTTGGTGCCCAAGCAACAACTAGGAACTGCCAAGAGTGAACCAAGTCACTGTCGATGCTCAAGCAACGGCTCAGAACCACCAAGAGTGAAACGAGTCACTCCCAGTGCTCAGGCAATGACTCAAAACTGCCGAGAGTGAACTGAGTCGCTGTCGATGCTCAGGCAACAGCTTGGAACCGCCGAGAGAGAATTGAGTTGCTACCGGTGCTCAAGCAACGACTCAGAATCACCGAGAGTGAACCAAGTCAGTCGGTGCTTAGGCAACGGTTCAGAACCAGTAAGAGAGTGAACCGAGTCACTGCCGATGATCAGGCAACGGTTCAGAATCACCAAGAGTGAACTGAGTCGCTGCCCATGCTCAGGCAATGGCTCAGAACCGCCGAGAGTGAACCAAGTCGCTGTCGGTGGTCAGGCAACGGCTCGGAACTACAGAGAGAGTGAATCGAGTCACTGTCGGTGCTCAAGCAACAGTTTGGAACTACCAAGAATGAACCGAGTCACTGCCAGTGCTCAGGCAATGACTCTGAACTGCCGAGAGTGATCAGAGTCGCTGTCGGTGCTCAAGCAATAGCTCGGAATCGCCTAGAGTGAACCGAGTCGCTACAGATGCTCAGGCAACAACTCGGAACTGTCTAGAGTGTGAACTGATTAGCTGCGGTGATCAGGCAATGACTCAAAACCACCAAGAGTGTAAATTGAGTCGCTACTGTAGCTCAAGCAACAGCTTGGAACTGCCAAGAGTGAACTGAGTCGCTACCTACACTCAGGCAACAACTCGATACTGTCAAGAGAGTTAACCGAGTCATTGTTAGTGCTCAAGCAACGGCTCAAAACCGTCGAGAGAGTGAATCGAGTCACTGGTGGTGCTCAGGCAATGGCTCGGAACCACCCAGAGTGAACCTAGTCATTGTCGGTGCTCAGGCAAAGGCTCAGAACCGTCGAAAGAGTGAACCGAGTTGCTACTGGTTGTAACCATGCCGTCGAGAATGGCAAAATATGCCAAAGTCGGCAAAGTCACGGGAAAAATAAAATATGCAAATGCAAGAGTCGCCACCTAGTCTATTCAAATGGAAGACAAGGAAAACCATATAAAACATGAAAATCATGCAAAAACAAGGGAAAAGGTCTTCATAAACTAGAAATATGGGTAAGGATCCCTGTTACGTATGAGGAAGGTGTTAGGCACCCTCGTACGCCCGATAAATCGATCTTCTATTGGTTTCTCAATTGCTAATGAAATGTCGGCTTTTCAGCCTTTGCTGTACGCCCAAGGGCGATATGCCATGCCATGCTTATGCGTGTGGTGTCTAAGGTATGGGTGCATGATGTGTAAGGGTGTGTCCTAATGCTCAGAAATATCGCTCTCA
>JAMKQA010007351.1:0-18848 GCA_024699735.1 Posidonia australis | reverse complement strand
TTAATGCTATGAATATGTGGGTTGGATGTATATTACATAGATCATTCAATGAATTGAAAAACTTTGATAGATTAACATTGATTTCATCTTTTTAGTCTATGCTTAGGGAAGATTTAATTGGGGGTTGTGTATATAATCTCAATTCCATCATATATCATTTGATTGAATTTGATTTCTGTATTTTTATTCCTTGACTTGATAGTGTATGGTGTATTACATATAGATTATGCTTGTTAAGATAAGAATCATTGAATTAAATTATTTAAATAAATCGGGAAATATAGAGTGGATTTAATCGAGCATTAATATTTACACGAATGGATTCAAAAATCCTAGTTCTTCATTTATTCTGAATTTTTCTTAAGTGTTTAGTCCTTAGTCATCATCTCTCTCATTTTTTCATCTCAATAATTGATAATAAATCTCTGTTCTTGAACACTTTTCTCTGTGGGATCAACCCATATTTGCCACGTACTACATAGTACACCACGTACTTGCGGTAATTAAATAAGACACATCAAGTTTTTTGCACCGTTGCCGGGGAACTAGTGTTTTAACATCGATTTATTGTCAGTTATTCCTTTCTTTTTGTATGTATTTTTTAAAAAAACATCTACTTCGTTTTATTTTTTTTTCTTTTCAGAGACATTTCTGGAGATCTAGAAGAGAGAAGGACAAAAAAAATTTCTAGGTTAGAGATTTCTGTTATATTTTAAATCCAAATATTTTTTGGATTTTTCTAGAATCCTGATCTAGGATTTATATTTTGCTTCGATTTTTGTTTTTTCTCGATCACTAATTTAAAAGTCGAGCATAAACTTGAACCCAATAAAAATCTTTCATGATAAGATAGAAACCTGTTCTTTAGGACATACATCTTATAGTGTGCATTATTTTTGAATCTTGTCAAATTATTTTGGGAGATTGCTAGAGGAAAAGGTACGTATTCTCCTATTCAATTCCTAGCATTTTAGAGTATATAGTTAGTAGGAAGAACAACTTGTTTGAGCATAATTGTTTATTGCTTATTATTTCAAAGTACATAAGGGCGACACCTATAGCACAAGATAAGGTGGGGATTTCATCACCCTTCCTTAGTCCACATACAACAAAAGAAAGCATCAAGCATTGACCTAGGCCTAATTTAAAATCAAGTAGACATTGGCCCCTAGGATTCGAGCTCAATAGGATAAGGGAATTAGAGAGTGATTCAAATTCAACATTCTTTTCCTACTTGGTGTCTAAGAAAGGTGATTCACAAGGCTACGACTTAAAATGAAAGTGGTTATTTAATTAGGACCGCCGCTCAAGCACGAAGAGCCTCCCACTTTCCTCCACTGATCTGGCCAATTAGGGAAAGAATTTTGGTTTGAGAATCTTAAAGGTGAACTTAACAGTTAGAAGCTGTCTAAATTTAGGTCAACCATAGATTTAGGATTTGTGTGGCTTGTGTGATTAGGTTAGGCATCTTCCTCCTCTATCTTTAATCTCCTCATCTAATTGGTTCTCTCTTTTGGTTTCCTCTCTTCTTCCTAGTTCCATTGTTTGTCGATTCATTTGAAAAAAAAGAAAAGAGAATTTGTTTTGTTTTTGTAAATTTTGGAGTCTTAAAAAAAATCAGGCATTCAATGTATCAAGATGAATACAGACCGGAACAATTCAATTATGTGGCTCAAAGATCATGCAATGAGTTAACTAACCATTATGTTTCAAATTACAATTTAAGATGGACTCAACCTGATTTCTTATGGTCCCATAGAGCATATGATGGAGGGTCTAACTTTAATCAAGTCCAATCTCAATACTTTAACCTTTATTCATATTCAGACCCACAATACTACTCAACCTTCTCTCCTCTAGACTATCAACAAGAAAATGAAAATAGGTTAACAAGTCTAGAAAAAGGGCTAGAAGTGCAAGTGAAGGCAAGTACATAGACCACCAACCAAGTGCTAATGAATACTCAAGTCATAGGTCGTTTAGAAATGCAGATTGGTAAACTAATCTATGATATAAATGAGAGAGAGAAATGGAACTTCCGTGCTCAACATTTGAACTCCCCCGATCAATCCTGTGTTGTCCAAATAATACACGAAGTAGAAACCCAAGTCAAAGTGAATGAGCCCACTATGAACCAGTCGACCAAGTAGACCAATTCATTACAGAGGTTTCCCTTTCAAGTGATTCAATTAAGAAAAAGTCTCAACCAATCATTCTTACGGTTCCACTTGTGTCAGCATCATTACCATCTACTATAGCACCATTAGAGCTTTGTTTTAAGCCATATCATTCAACTCTAGTCAATTGTGAACTTGAGCCCTCACTCCATATTCAATTAAATTACATGAGTTTATCCAATCTAATTTCATCTCTTTCGGAAAGTCATGAAGTTCGATTGAGAGAAAGCCAATGGTGGTTTGAACAAGCTGAAAAAGAAAGTACAAATGTCAGACCACCTCCTTGGCCAGATTAAAATTGTGTCCTAAAGTTTGATGAGGTCATGGATTTCCATGCACCTCAATTGTATATATGTATAAATTGTGCATAACATTTTTCTTTTTTTTAACAGTGGAAGAACTCCAACCCGAATCAAGTACCGTTGTTTTAATTTTAATTGTAATTCATTGATCATATCATTTATTGCATACATTGAGGACAATGCATGGTTTAGGTGTAGAGGGAGTCCTCTTTGCGTCTTTTTCATTTTTTTAGTTGTTAAGTGACTTTTCATTTTTCCATTTTTTTCATCAAAAAAAAATTTGAAAAATGAAAAAAAACGGAGAGTCTTTGTGTCTTTTTTGTTTGTTGGTTTTTTTTTTTTTCAAAAAAAAAAGAAGAAAGAAAAAATATTAAGAGCTATCCACATTAGTCTTATCAATTAGGAGTGAAGAAGTAGCCTAGTGTTGAAATTCAAAGGTAAGACTGAGTAATTGAGGACCCAATGATTTAAAGAATAGAGATAAAATCTGAAAAATAGCATCATCTGAAATATCTATAACTCCTATATACTTTATCATGCACTATCACTCTAATCCTTAGCTATGGGAAATAAAGAAAAGTTTGAACACCTTAGCAATACAAAAAAGAAGAAGAAAAAAACATCCAATAATCATTGAGTAAGCATTGGTATTCACGTAAAAAGGTGATTAAAGGATCAAAAAAAAAGTTTTGTCTTTGAGGCCTTAGCTACTCGAGTGATTAAGTCCTTAGGGGTGTCTTCACACCTAGTCACCTAAAACCGTTTGGTTTGGGATCCACTGACCTAAAGCTCGCTAAATGGGTAGCCAAGAATAAAGTTTAAGAAAGCAAGACACCAGGAAATGAAATAAAATTGCTAATGTGGGAAGATTGGATTTGAAAACCCATGTTAAGGATTATTTCACAAACACAAGGTACATATGAGCAAATTTTTAAGAAGATAATGTGAAGAATAGGACAGAGTCTCTATAATGACAGGATGAGGGTTCTCAACAAAGGTTAAATCGGAGAATTAAGACACTACGAAACTTTAGATCTTTTTAGTTGAGTAGGTTAATGTGGATACCTTAGAATTTTTCTTTTTCTTTATTTTTCACTTTTCTTTATTTCTCCACCTCTTTTCTTTTGGGATTTTGTGGGTAAATTCGCTGCAAACCCTCACGAGACACCACTCGTCCACTAGGGCAACCTAAGGGTTTAAAGGCTTATTGCACGTGCTAAGTGCAACCGCGATTCCTGCGAAAGTGAGTTAGGATTTTCTTTTCTTCTTCGTTATGTCAGAGTCAGTTTTGCTCGAGGACTAGCAAAAGATAGGTATGAGGGTATTTGATTAACCCCTAATTCATGCATATTTTATTCTCATATTTGTCTATTTTCTATATAAATAATATTACTCGATGTGCTTTGTGCAAAAATTGCAAAACTTGAGGACTTAGAAAGAATCTACGAAAAATAAGGGGGAAAAGAATAATTGTGCCAAAAAAGAAGAGATTTTTATATAGAAAATTCTAGAGCTATGTCAAGAAGTCAAAAAAATATTTTCCATGTGCCTAGATACTAGCAAAATATCAGTCAAGCTGTGGAAAAAGTCAAAGAAGATCCTAGATTACATGGACACCTCTCAAGCACTCAGATGTAGATCCGACGCCTTCCTAGCACTTACACCAGATACTTTTGACTTGGTCTTCTTTGGATAAGATTCTCAATTGTAAATATCTTGTATTCAAAATTCAAGATTAAATTTTGTATTCAGATTTGTCTCTGACATATGCAAGTCCTTGTAAGCCTATAAAAGGACCCCTTATGTAAATCTATGGATCCCCAAGCAGGCAAGGAAGGAAGGAAGGAAGTAAGGTTTTAGACTCTGTTTCTTTTCTTCTATTTTGGGAGATCCTGAAGATCATCAATGTAATCTCAGGTTCCCTTCAATAAAAAGTTTTTTTTATTTAATTATGTCTTCTATTTCTTCATTCTCCTTCTTTTATTTAATTGTTTTACGTAATCATGTGTGACTAATCTTCTAGATCTAGGATTGAACTGAAATAAGACACATAGTACGCCGTGAACTTGCGGTAATTAAATAGGACACATCATCAAGGTATCACCAGTTGAGGATACGAGACTTAAACCTTCAGAAGACTGCTTTCCGGATGTGGTATGGGCATTACGAGTTCACAGTCATGCCTTTCGACTTGACCGATGCACCGACTGCGTTTATGGATCTGATAAACAGGATTTTCAGCCCTTTTCTAGACCAGTTTGTCGTGATTTTTGTTGATGACATGCTGGTCTACTCCCCTGATGTTGAGACCTTGTACCTGAGGACAGTTTTAGATACTCTGAGGCGTCATCAGTTATACGCCAAATTCTTCAAGTGTGAGTTCTAACTAAGTGAAGTCATGTTCCTTGGTTATTTGATTTCTAGAGAAGGCATCAGAGTGGATCCTGCCAAGGTCAAGGCAGTGAGCAGTTGAGAGCTGTAGACACCTCGATTTTGCAGTCACTTGGCGGCAGGCTCCTCTAGAAGATGCTCTGGTTGCAACCACCACTCCTAAACCCTAACTCCACCAAAACCCTAAACCCTCAAGCCCACTCTAACCTAATCAAAGAAAAAACCAATAAGTAAGAATCAAAACCAAATAAAATTCATTTAAAACATTTAAAACCCGAATTAATTAAGTAAAACCAAAATTAAACAAAATTCACCTAAAAGCATTTAAAATCCTAATTAATCAAGTGAAAACCCTAATTAAAGTCAAAATCAAATAAAATCCACCTAAATCCACTTAAAATCCTAATTAATCAAGTGAAAACCCTAATTAAGGTCAAAATTGAATAAATTCCACTTAAATCCACCTAAAATCCAAATTAATCAAGTGAAAACCCTAATAAAGTCAAAATCAAATAAAATTCATTTAAACTACTTTAATCCATTTAAATTCAAGGGAAAAACCTAAATTAAACTCAAAACCCAAAAAAACCCTAAAGTCACTTAATGAAGTTAAAAACCCTAATTTAAACCCAAAACATTAATTAAAATCCATAAAACCCTAATTAAACTAAAAACCATGATTAAAATCCAAAAAACCCTAATTAAACTAAAATCCCTGATTAAAATCTAGAAACCCCAAATTAAACCCAAAATTCTAATTAAAACACAATAACCCTAATTAAACTAAAAAAACCTTTAATTACAAACCAAAAACCCTAATTTAAACTAAAAACTCTAATTAAAATCCAAAACCCTAAAAAACCCCTAAAATTCTTAAAATCCAAATTTGAAGCCAACTAATTAAACCTTAAATCATAAAATAAAAAACTTTAATTAAAACCACAAAAAAACCCTAAGTTAAATAAAACTTTAAAATCCTTAAACCCTAAAACACAAAAATCCTAAAAGAAAAATAATAATCCTAAAAAAAAATTAATCTAAAACCAAGAAATTAAAATCACAAAATCAAAATCATAAACCTAACTAAAAACCTAAAACCAAAAATCATAACCAAAAACAAAACAAATACCCTAAAACCCAAAACAACAAAAAACAAAAAGCCTAAAATCAAGCCCGTTCCTAAACCAAACTTAATCAAAAACTTAGGACACTGAAAAATAAATGAATAGTGCCTTCTTCCACCGCGCAGCCAACTAACCCATCTCCCTCCTTCCTTACGAGTTGGCCAACTGCCAGCCATGACCCACAACCTCAACCGCTTCTTCCACCCCTTTTAAAGCTTGAGAAACCACCTGAAGAAGAGGGGAGAGAGGGGAGAAATCAGAGGAGGTTGAACGGAAAGAGCGTCGAAGACCAAAGGAGAACTTGAAAGACTCCCTTCAAACCAGAGCCATCCTAGCAATCACTCTTGCATCTAGACCACCTCCTTGAGCCCAGTCTTTCACCCCTAAAAGCTCGACCTCTACAACTAGAGTGTCCGCCGGAGCACTGCCACCACCGTCAGAGACAGCCAAGACGTTCATCTAGGTAATCCTCCCCTTTCTTTTTATTTTAAATCATCATCTTTAGTTCTGCATAGCACATCCTAGCCCTCTCGTCGTGCTTCGCCGGAGTCATCCACCCTTCTGTGTCACCCCCCTCTCTCTGGTGGTGGGTTCACCACCATCGGTGAGGCCAGAGGCCTCCTAGACCAGGGAAGGCTCCATGGGCCTCTCCTCCCTCTGCCTCCTTCTCCTCCTTGAACCTCGTCATTCAAGGGAGGTTTCCCAGGTCTTATGTGGCCAGGACCAACGCTGCCGTCACTACAGCTCCGCCGATCGCCGCTCCTTCGTCGTCGAAACCACAAAAGGACTCCAATCACCCCCGCCGCGCATGACCACGCCAGAGAGCTCTGCCGCTTTGCCACGAACGCCCCCACGCAGACCAGTCGCCGCTTCACCCTCCAAACGACCACTGTCGTTGCCGCTGCATCCATCACCAAAGCTTGAGACGGGGAGGGCACTTCAGGCCACCCCATCCTTCGACGACTCCACCAGGAGCCTCCTCGAGCTGCCCCGGAGCTTCTCCAATACTCGTTGTGTCGTCCTAGCCACCGCATCTCCATCCACAGTCATCTTCTTTGACGTCGACGACCGCTCGCCGGAGCCCGAGGTAGGGGAGGCATCTCAGTCCTCCCCAGTCCAGCTCACAACCCTCAGAAGACTCGCCGTGTCTCCCTCCATCTACCCCAACCATCGCCAGAGTCCTTTTGCCACCGCGTCGGAGCCCTCATCGAAGATTGGAGCGTCGGCGAACTTCGAAGGGAATAGTTAAGTCCAGGTCCTCAGGTTTTTGGTAGTTTGCACTTAGGTCCTTAGTTTATTATTATTTGGTCCTGATTTTTTATGTTTCAACCCCTAGATATTTAAATACATTTTAGGTGTTTTATTATTCCTGTAAATATAGCATCATGTTCCCTGAACTTTTTTGTTTTCATTTTCTATTCTATGAAAAATTGTTTTATTGAAAATAAGTCCCTATAGTCACATTTTCATAACATTTAAGTCCTAAAGTTTGCATTGAGCCCCTAGAACTTTTAACAAATGAGTTTTCTTTGTAAAATTTGCATTCAAAAACCTACAAGACTTCATAATCACACTAAACATCATAAAACTTCGATTTCTATTACATCCAGGTCTTTTTTCTTGCATCTAGGCCCTTTTATTACTCTTAGGTCCTTTTTCACAACATTTAGGTCCAGAATTCATTATTTTCATTACGTTTAAGTCCTTTTATTACAATTAGGTCCAAAATTCATGTTTTTTATTTGCACACAAGTCCCTATGTTCAAGTTTTCTTACATTTAAGTCCTAAGCACTTATTCCTTTGTATTTTAACCTAGAGCCTGGATTTTCTTACAGTCTAGGCCCTGGCGAAATTGTTTCTCTTACGCATGGGTCCCTGGAAACTTATTTTTACTGCATTTAGGTCCTGTCCTTTTACAGGTAGGCCCTTATACTTCCCATATTTTACATACAAGTCCCTAGGAGCCCTATTTTCATTTCACGAGAGCTATATGATTTTTTTTCAACTCATAACCTCGATCTTTGTGCATGGACCCAATTTTTAGTGATTTTACATGTTAGCACTTGAACTCAATCCATAACATTTTTTGGACAGGAACATTTACATCCAGGCCCCTGAATCTTTTCATAAATCATTAATCATGGTTTTAATTGTATTTTAAATCACATTTTGGTATGTTTCACATTTATTGATCGCATGTGCTTGTAAATTATCACCTGGATAGAGTTTTCATCAAAAAACCATGTTTGCAATATAAATGAATATCTGATTTCACATTTTAGTTAGATTTTCACTTTATGTGTGAATTTTGCACAATATACCCTGAATTTTCAAGAAATCACCAAAAGTATAATTTTCACACATGTCACACCACAAAGTCATATTTTCTTAAAATCCTTCATCCTAGCATTAAGATAAGACTTTCTAAGCACATTTTAACCATGATTTTCCCCTTTTTGTGAATTTTGCACATTAGATCCTGAGTTTTCAAGAAATCATCTAGGTGCAATTCTCATACGTCTCAGTGCCATATTTTCCTTTGATCCTTCATCTACACACTAGGATAGAAGTCTCTGAATGTATTTTAATCCAAATTTTCACCCTTTTCTATCGATTTTGTGTTTTGGTCCTTATACTTGTCCTTTATAACGTTGACATCATTTTATTATATTTAAGACTTTTTCCTTTGCATGTTTTCTTTTTCTTGACATCTTGCATACATTTTGGCATATCTTAGACCATGCATTATCCCGATACATGCATTTATCACATTTGACCACTGAAATGACCAAATTGCCCCTATGTCATCAATTCATGCACATGCATGTCAGTTATTACACCAAGTCATGCATAATCTCTGTCCAAAGCATTCCTTTGTATCTTTTACCCATTTAGGTACATTTTCATGCATTCTACATAGTTTTCGCTGCATTTGCACATTAGTCCATCCTTTTTGAAATAAGTCAGCCTCTCATATGTTTTTTCATGAATTTTTCACCTACCTGTCTTTGGACTCCTTCGTTTGATATTTGATTCGACTATCTTTATTCCATATTTTCGGATTTTTTCCGATTTTATTTGGATTTCATCGCTTGAGGGCGTACATTAACTGACCGGAAGGCCCACATTGGCCCCATCACACGGATTATTTTCCTTTTTTTATTTTTACGACCTTTTCCATGATTTCGATGACTTGGGTTGGCCCTGCTTTTGATCTTTTTGATGTCAGTATGGTTTTCCCGAACATTCTGTCCAAAAACACCATCTTTTTATGTGAATTTCTTCACATGTCAAAGTTTGCCTGTTTTATGTGGACTTCTTCGCAATTTTCCCATCTCGATTTCCGTGATGTTTGCCATGATTCTAATGATTTGGGTCTATCACATTTTTTATGTTCTTGATGTCGGTGTGGTTTTCCAGAACATTCTTTCAAAAAACACTGTCATTTTATGTGAATTCCTTTACATGTCACAGTTTACCTATTTTGCGTGGACTTCCTTGTAGTTTTTCCGTCGTGATTTTAGTGAGGTTTTTTGTGATTCTGACGATTTGAGTTTATTGCATTTTTTATTCTCTTAAGGTTTGTGTATTTTCCCGAGCATTTCTCACTAGAAACCTTGTCATGTCATGTGATTTTCTTTGTTGTGTTATACTTTGTGATCTCATCATTTCATGTGGATTTCTTCGTAGTTTTCGTGTACCATCTCGCACATCCATCTAGTCTTGTCTCGGAATTCATATTAGCATGATTAGAACACAATCTAGGCATCGAAAACATTCATTCAGTCTCTAGCAAGCGAATCAGACTAGAAAGACTAAGTTTCTCGGGCGTACGGGGGTGCCTAACACTTTCCCTGTGCCTAATAGGAATTCTTACCCATCCTCTGGTTAGTAGACATCTGGCCTTCATGTTTGCATCTCACGCATTCATCCTTTGTGATTTGTTTGTGGTTTTCTTCGTCTTTCCCATAAAATACTAGGTGGCAACTCCTTTTCCTTTCCATTTTTATCCTATCATGCGCCTTCGCCATCTTGACATGGCTGTGGCCTCCTCCCTCTAGCGCGACTCCGCGTCGGATCCCTGTGTCGGCCATGGTCACAAGAGCGACCCAAGATTGTGATGGAGATCAGGAGATTCCAGGGTCTAGCGGGCTATTATAGGAGGTTTATCAGGGATTTCTCCTCCATAGCCACGTCTTTGACAGAGTTGACCAGGATGGAAGTTCCATTTTGTTGGGACTATGAGGCGAGTTTCCAAAAGCTGAAGTCTCGTCTGGTTTCTACCCCTGGGTTGACTCTACCTTCTGGGAGTGGTAGCTTCACTATGTATTGTGATGCCAGTAGCGTTGGGTTGGAGTGTGTTCTGATGCAGCATGGTAATGTCATCGCGTATGCTTCACGCCAGTTGAAGGATATTGAGAAGAACACCCACGATTTGGAGATGGTTGTCATAGTGTTTGCTCTCAAGCTTTGGCGACACTATCTCTATGGGGAGCAATTTGAGGTCTTCACCGATCATCAAAGCTTGAAGTATATCTTCACGTAGAGGGACCTAAACCTGAGGCAGCGTCGTTGGGTGGAGTCTCTGAAGGATTATGATTTCAGCCTGTCCTACCATCCCGACAAAGCCAACATGGTCATCGATGCCTTGAGTCGGCGTACGCACGTGATGGCGAGCTTGATGGTTAAGGATTGGACTATGCTAGAGGATCTGGTGAGCTACAGGCCGAAGCAGCAAGCTCTGGAGACGGTTGGTGCTTGGATGGCCAACCTGTCTATTCGCCCCAAGTTGGTGGAGTTTATTGTCCCCAGTTAGCAGCTGGATCCGTTTGTTCAGATTGTATTTGAGAAGCTAGAGGCTGGTGGAGAGCCTCATTTCTCTGTTGGGGTATATGGAGAGCTGAGGTATGATATGTGTTTGTATGTGCCCCAGCATGAGGAGGCTAGGCAGAGGTTGCTGGATGAAGCGCATCGGTCTAGGTACACCATTCACCCTAGGAGTACGAAGATGTACTGTGATCTGAAGTGGAAATTTTGGTGGGCTGCCATGAAGAGAGATGTTGCTGACCATGTGGCGAGGTGTACTATCTGCTAATTGGTCAAAGCGGAGCACCAGAGACCTAGAGGGACCTTGCAATTGTTGGATATTCCTGTGTGGAAGTGGGAGCACATCTCAATGGACTTAATGAACGGTTTGCCACGGACTCAGAGGAAGAACGACATCGTGGATCGGCTGACCAAGTCTGCTCACTTTCTGGTCATTCGGGTGAAGCTTCCGATGCACCGCCTGGTGGAGTTGTATTGTCTGAAGTGGTGAAACTGCATGGTGTTTCGGTGTCCATTGTGTCGAACAAAGACATGAGGTTCACCTCAAGGTTCTAGAGAACTCTGCAGGAGGCCTTTGGCACTGTGCTCAACTATAGCACAGCATTTCATCCTCAGTTGGATAGTCAGACAGAGAGGACTATCTAGACACTGGAGGATATGCTTAGAGCATGTGCCTTAGACTTTCAAGAGAGTTGGGAGGACCATCTGCCATTGATTGAGTTCGCCTACAATAATAGTTATCACTCGAGCATTGGGATGGCATTGTACAAAACTTTGTATGGTAGGCCATGCAGATCGTCGGTTTGCTGGATTTTTGCAGAAATCGGCATATCACACCATTTTGGTATGCTGTTTTTCTATCAGTTTGGTCCTCTAGTTGAAGTTCGGTCGTCTGATTTTGAATAGTCAATTGAATTAGTGGATTTCAGTCAACCGGACCAGTTTCGGTATAACAATTTTGGCCTGAGTGTTGACCATTGACCTAATTCGGTCGATCGATCCAAATCGGTCTACCGAACCAAGAGTTTTCAGCATATTGAATCCCATTTCAGCATGTCAAATCAGGGCCCACATATGTTTATAAAATGTGATTTTCGAGGATTTTCTGGATTGGTCTGTGTTGTCCCTTTGAGATGGGATTGTGGGCTGTCAGTGGTGGTCCCTTGGGACACCTGGTGCGTCATTTTGCCAAGGTTTTGGAAGAGTTTTCAAAGATATATAAAATGGTTTGAAACTAATTTCAAAAAAGATGAATTAGCAGATTTGGAAAATAGTTTTCCTAGTTTTCTGTGTATGGGTCGAGATAGTGTGGGACCATGTTGTTGGGAGTCAGGACTAGGGAATGTGAAGACATTCTCGAGTGGTCGGGCGCGACTCCTTGGTCAAAGTCGGGAGCCGGGATACTTGAGGTTGAGGGGCGTCGGGTCCTAGAGATATGAGACTCCTTGTCTATCTCTCAAGACTAGGGTTGTTGTTTACGGGTTGAGGTGTCTTGTGGAATGACAGGGAGGTATGATACTCCTACTATCGCTGTGAGCACTGAGGCTCGAGGGTTGCAGGTGTGGAGGTATGACACTCTCGCTTGAGTACCGTGCATGGCGAACGTCGTGAGGAGGCGTACCCTGTGGTGACCAATACCAGTGAGACACGTGCCTCGTAGTTGGTAGCGTCCTGAGAGACAAGACAGTCTTCACAAGGAGGGATTGGCTTTGTGAGGGTTCTCCAAGTGGGAGAATCACGGGACAACACGATTTCTACACAGGGTGGTACGTCTTGGCAGTGCAGAAGCCGTTGGTTGCTCTTCGATGGACTGATTGTGGCCAGAGTTTGGTTGCCTAGTGTATGGCTTCCCGTCTCACTGTGTGTGGTTTTGGGCCATTGAGAGCCTTTGATTATGGTTTTGGGCTGGTAGAGCCCATGTTGTGGTTTTGGCCGGTGTGGGCCTAGCTTGTGGGATTTGAAAGAAAATAGTTTACGAAATGAATTTAAAAGAAAAAGGTAATTATAGTTTTATTTTCCGTTATTTTTTTCGTGGGATGCATGCTAGGTGACTCCTGTCACTCATGCGTTTTCCATGTGTTTTTGGATTACAGGTGTAGGCACGCAGAAGGTTTAGTACATTGCATATAGATCGAAGTCTTGTAGCCGCACGCACAGGTTCTTGGTAGTTTGATATTTTTCTATTTAGCTTAAATTTCTTGTAATTTGATTTGATTAAATTGTTACGGGAAATTCTGAGCGTGACACGTCTCAACCGAGAGGCCATGGGCCTCGAACCTACTGGTGGGTTGTACCCACCACCGGAGAAGAAGGACCGGTGCAGCAGGGGGTGAAAACGAGGGGGAGCCTGAACCAAAAATGCAAATAAACAAGATTGATGATGCTAAATAAGACTGTTGGGGACCTATTCGAGATTGGAAGGAGTAGAGTTACCTAGATGATGGTTGGGTTACCCCTCTTGACGTTGTCGTTGGTGGAGGCCTTCCGGCGAGACTCGGCAGCGATGCTCCCTTGATGCAGACGCTCTAGTGACAGGTGTGTGGTCACTTTAGGGTCATCAAAGGTCGCTCGAAGAGGCTGGTCATGGAGGTGGAATTCTTTGATCCCTTTTGCAGTCAATCGTGATTTGCTTTATATGCCGGTGGCATCCTCCAATGCCATCGATCAACTTCTCCAATGAATGAGGAGCGTTGGATGCGACGCACGAGCTGGAGGGATTGTTCGGGCTCGGCTTGAGATTGTGTAAGGATTTGTGTTGATGGAGGAATCAATGCTGGAAATCTCGGTGGTTGTTGATAGTTGGATCATCGGGAGTGGAGGAGAGGAGTGATAGGCTTACAGTGGCATGGTGACCTGGAAATCATGGTTGTGTGCCACTTATGTGCGCCAGTTAGGTGCGCCTAACTGTTGTGCCAGATTAGTGAACCAGTCAGATGATCCAGATTAATGAGCCATCTAGCTGCTCTTTTATGGTTTCCTAGTTAGGTGCGCCAGTTAGGTGCTCCAAATTGGTGTGCTATCCAAATGTGTTGGAAAATTGTGCTATTCAAGTATTCCAGCTAAATGTGTTAAACCAGTATGCTAGCCTAATGTGTTGGGCTAATAGGATGTAGGATTTGCACTGGATTCTAACCTATGGCTCTAGGTTGGTTTGATGCACTTGGAAGCCATTGAGTTTTGAAAAGTAAGATCTGAATTCATTGCCTCTGAATCCATCAACAGGCCGCCTCAAAATCGGGGTGTCTACAGTTGAGTTTTGGAGGTGAATAGCGCCCCTTTGTGGTTTTCTTGTGTTTTCTTGAGCCTAGGACAACGGATCACTATGATTCTTGTCCCAAATTGTAGATCATCTCGAGATCTTTGTTTTGGTATGTGGTTTGTGTTTTATAGTTGAGTGTGTGGATTGCACCCTTGGTTTCCATTTTAGGACAAGTTTTGGATCACTCTGTTTCAGGTTCTGTAATCGTCTGATTCAGCACGTCGATTTTGGTTTGGTATATTGATTTTACTGTTAGTTTGTCTTAAACCCCAGATCTAGTATACCGAATGGGCTCTCTGGTGTGTGTTCCAAGCCCTAGTCCAGTTGACGGTTGGATTTCTATCTATCGAACCAGACGTTGAACCTATTTTTGAGTATTTTAGGTTGTATTTTTGGGTAATTAAATATTATTAATTAATAGATTGAATTTATAGGTAATTGTGGGATATAAATGATTAGGATAATCAATGAAATGGTTGTAGGGATTGTCTAAAATGAATTAGCAAGATTCCACTTGGAGTATAGTTGATATAAAAGACGATATGTCACTCCCTTAATGGCTTAGAATGGACAATAGGGATCATGATTTATCCTTATGACTAGATATTCGTATGATTTTAGGTGTGGTGCACTGAATGAGATATTTAGTGACACTATTATGGATGTTTGACCCTGAGCTAACTATGGCTCATGTAAGACACCAACTAGTAGGCGTCTTACACAATGGCACGAGAACATAGCATTCTGGTTGTGGTTTGTGTTGGTATCCGGTTTTGTAAGTCGAGTGGGAGTTCGAGACGGTTGCTTTGGTCTTAGTGTGGCTTCCTCTAGGTGATCTTTATCCCTAGAAGGTACTATTGTTATTATCGTTGTGGGTTGAACAGGGTACTCTAGAACTCAGACGCTCCCAAGGCATATTTTATGGGCTTGACAGAGAAACTGTTAAGTCTATGTTTAAGTTGTGGTTTGGGATTTCAATGGTCATGCTGCTTTTGGCATAGTGTTTGTGGTATTTTTGGAATGCTATTTAAAGGATTCCGAAATGATTTGAAAAGGGTTTTGGAAAGGAAATGCATCAATTTGCAAAGTTTTTGGAAAGTGTTTTCTGTTTATGGAGACTAAGAGGCTACATGTAAGTGTTCATCAGATCTTAGAGGTATGATACTTTTGGATTGTCGTTCACTAGGCCAAGATTGAGATCTAGGAACTGAGAGGTCGAGGAATCACGACAACGGACTCAAGGGATATAAAACCTCTGTGTAGCTAGGTGTGATGTTTGAAGATGAGGTTCCAGAGCCGATAGGCCGTAGGGTCGTGTTGCCGAGACCACGAAGCATGTGACTCTTCGATGGTTGAGCACGATGTCCTAGGTTGAGGTTCAAGGGTTGAGGTATCATCTAGACGTAGCGATATTATGGCAGTAGACAGGGTGGTATGAGACTCCTACATAGCTGGACGTGATACCTTGTGTGACCATGCCAACCTGAGGGTCCTGCGCGGAGTCGCGTCAGAGGGAGGAGATCACAGTCGTGCCAAGATGGCGAAGGCGTAAGATAGGATAAAAGAACAAGAAAAGGAGTCGCCACTTAGTCTTTTAAGGGAAAGACGAGGAAAACCACAAAAGATCGAATGCATGAGATGCAAATGCGAAGGCTAGGTGTCTGTTAACCAGAGGACGGGTAAGGATTCCTATTACGCACGAGGAAGGTGTTAGGCACCCTCGTACATCCGAGAAACTCGGTCCTTCTAGTCAAAATCGCTTGCTAAAGGCTGGATGAATGTTTACTAAGCCTAGACCGTGCTCTAAACATGCTAATATGAATACCATGACAAAACTAGATGGATGTGCGACATGTCCGTGATAATTGCAAAGAAATCCACATAGAAAATGATTAAATGATGAAATGATGAAAAAAATCACATGAAATGACGATGTTTTTGAAGAGAATGCTCCGGGAAATCACACCAACATCAATAGAATAGAAGGCGTGATCTACCCAAATCGGAATTATGGGAAATGTGATAAAAATCAAAATGGGGAAAATAATCCGCAATAAGGGTAATGTAGACACATCTCAGTCAGTTAATATACGCCCTTAGGCGATGAAACCTAAATCAAATCATAAAAATCACTAAAACATGTGAAATTTATATAAAATGTCGAAAAAGGTATTCCAAAGAAAATGGGGAAGAATCAAGAGTCAAATTGAATAAAAAGACTGTAAACAAGGAGTGTGACAAATTCAAGGACTAAAGTGCAAAATTAACAAAGAAATATCAAATCGACTTGGAAAACTCTACAAAAATCAGGAAACAGGAAAATATCACTTGAACTAAGGTGGAAAGACATTTTGACAAAAAAAGGGTGTTAGAAGATCACATGTTGTAAATTGAGAGAAATTAATGGACCAAAGTGCAAAATTCACAGAAAGATGGCAAATCATGATTGAAAATTGTACAAAAGGCTTTATTTTAATGTTTTGAATTAACGGAAAAAGAAATGCAAGATAATGGTGTGAAAAGTGTGAAAATTGCATTTTTGATAATTTCATGGAAATGTAGGGGCTTATGTGCAAAATATACATGAAATGTACAAATAGGACCAAAATGTGAAATCACAAATTATTTTATATTATAGTTATGGTTTTTAGATGAAAATTTTATTCATGAAGGAAGTTACAAACATATGTGATCAATAAATGCAAAAAATGCCAAAATGTAATCTAAAATCCAATTAAAACCATGATTAATGATTTAAAAATTAATTCAGGGGCCTGGATGCAAATGTTGATGCTCATAAAACATTATTGAATGAGCTGAGGGGCTTATGCAAAGTTCCAAGATCAAAATGCAATGGGAAAAAACAATCTTTTTAATAGTTCAGTGTAATTATGGATTATTTCAGGTTCTAGATGCAAAATTCACAAGGAGAATTCGTTTCGAAAGGTTCTGGGGGCAAAGTACAAATTTTCAGGACTTACTTACAATAAAAAACATGATTCTAGGGATTTAAATGTAATGAAACAAATATTCATAGGATTAGCACATAAAATTTAAAGTCAACAAGGAAAAACATGCAATATTTACAATAAAACAAATGACATGAAGTTTTTTTATGAAAATAAAGGAGCTAGAATGCAAAATAACAAGATCTAAATGTAATTTTTTAGAAACTTAAAGAGTTTTGTCAAAAATAAAAATAAAAATAAAAAAACAAACTTGTTGCCGTCGGCGATTCAGCGATCCAAGTGGGGGAAGAGTAGGAGATGGCAGCGGGGAGGAGATCCAACGGCTTGGATGCGCTCGTTGACAGTCGACGTGCCTTGCCCGTCCTCCCCACTGGTCTTCTTCTCCGGCGACGATGCAGAAGGACGGTGAACTCGAACAGCGGTGATGCGGCGGCCGAGAGGGCGGAATGGCAACTAAAGAAGCTGAAGGCAAGCGCATCGAGTCTTTCTAGAGCATCGGGCTCGGTCGGGGTTGTCTGGAGCGCTCCTCCCATCTTAGGCTCCGACGAGGCGCAGGGGCAGTTCGGTGGTGGTTGGGCGCAGGTGATGATCGGGAAAGATCTGAGAAGTCGAGGTGGCGAACAGGGTTGCGGTTGGCCAAGGCATTCTCCCGATCTCAGGCGTCGGTGATGGGTGCGGGCGGCGGCGGCAAGGTGCGGGCGATGTTGTCCTGGCCACTGGAGGCTGGAAAACCTCTCCTGGGCGACGGGGGCCTTAGGAAGAAGAAGAAGGAGAAGAGGAGAGGCGTCGGATCATGACTCGACCCGAGAGGCCAAGCTTCGCCGGTGGTGGTAAACCCACTGCCGGAGAAGAAGAGAAAGACATGACTAGGGGCGCTAAGCGCGCAAAATCTATCCTAAACACATGGAAATGAAGCAAAAGACATAGGAAGGCAGAATCTTAACTTGGTTCTATTAGGGGGAGGAAAATTACCTGGTTGTCGGTTGTTTCCCAGCGGAGCTCAGCAGTGGTGATCCCTGGAAGTGGACGTTCTGAGTCACGAGCGAGTGGCCAGGGTTGCAAAGAGGTTGGAGATCGTGTGGAATTGTTCTCGGTTTAGGGTTTTCAACGCGTGTCTGGATGGAGAGTGGAAGTCGAAGCCCTTTCCTCAGTTGGTCGGCCGTCCCTTTTAAACGCCGGTCAGGCTCTTTTCCACCATTGATTCTTGACCTCCAGCGAATGAAAGCCATTGGATAGATGCCGGCTGAATGGAAGGTGGCCGAGGATCGCGGGGGAATGGGATATGGCGCCAGAAATTACGGGACAACAAGCTGGCTGGAAAAGAATGGGTCGTTAGAGTTGGCCAAAATTATTTTGGGCTTTTCTAAAGTTTTGAATTGCATTTTTGAATGAAATAGTGTCGGGCTTAATGGGCTTAGGGTTTTGATTTGAATTTTAAAGTTTTTGGTTTTGATTTTTTTTATTTTGTTTTGTGATTTAAATTTAAGATTAATTTGATGATTTGTGATTTGATTTGGGGATTTGGATTGATTATTTGTGTTTTAATATTTTAAGTTGATTAAGGTTTTATTTGATGATTTAAATTTAATTAAATGATTTGTCTTGGTTTTAAATGGATTAAATTTTGTTCTCTTGATTTTTTGTTTTGGATTTATTTGATTTAAATTCCGATTTTGATTTGGTTGATTTAAGTTTTGGATTTGATTAGATTAAATTCAGATTTCATTAGTTTTCACTTGATTTAATTAAGGATTTTATTTAGGTTTTGATTTAGATGATTTTCACTTGATTTAATTAA
>JAMKQA010007350.1:0-16117 GCA_024699735.1 Posidonia australis | reverse complement strand
TTCATGTCTTAAACCTAAATCAAAATTTAATAAAAACCCTAAACAATTTGAAAACCCTAATTTGGTCAACCCTAAAAGTCAAAACCTAAACTAAAAGATCCTAACTAATCTCCAGCAAATAACTAACTGCAACCAACTCCCAAGAAGACTAACTAACCCCCAACTAACTAAACAAAAACCTAACTAATCACCCATTAACTAACTCATCAAAACTAACCTATAACTAACTAAACCATCAACTAACCACCTAACAACCTCCACCTCCATCCTAACAACCCACCTGGCCTATAAATACCTCGTTAATGCAAGAGAAGAGGATTTTTTTGGGACTTTTGGAGCTTTTTGGATAGAAATTCCAATTTCAAAATAGAGGAGTGAGGAGAGCTTGAGAGAGGATTCTACACCCAACCAGAGCAACCAGAGGATCCCAGGATGAGAGGGGAGTCTCGTGGAGGGGTGGAGCTTGAGTTCCTAGCTGTCTTCGGCGAAATCCGACGAGCTCCGGCGACCTCCTCACTGCCAGATCAGGTACACATCCTTCTGAACTCAATTGTTGCTAGCATCTATTCCTAGGATCTCCCTCTTGCTTCCAGGATTGTTTCCAAAAGGTCTAGAGGTTTCCTCTGCCTTCTGTGTTGCCCCAGGCCTCGCCGGAATCAAATTCCGGTAGCTTAGGTGGGGGCACTAGCGCGGAACTCCTCACGAGTTCCAGAGCCTAGGTTTAGCTTGCCCCTGGTCTTCCCTT
The DNA here is from genome assembly GCA_024699735.1 of Posidonia australis. Classification (NCBI taxonomy): domain Eukaryota; kingdom Viridiplantae; phylum Streptophyta; class Magnoliopsida; order Alismatales; family Posidoniaceae; genus Posidonia; species Posidonia australis. Next base: position 15,372 of record JAMKQA010007350.1, on the reverse strand, counting down.
CCTTTTCCCCTTCTTTTGGCCCCGATCCAACCGCCGAGGCGAGCTCTGGGAGCAAACCGCCGAAGGCATCTCCATCGTCGTCGCCGGGGAAGAAGATTGCAAGAAGACTCTGTTCAGGTGCCTCCGACGTCGTCGAACCTTCCTGAAGCCTGGGATCAACTCCTCAAGTCTCTCCTGAACTCCCAGGACCTTCGGAAGCCAGCTGCAACCGTTAGAGCCCACTGTGCCAGAGGCCTCCGTTCTGCCGTCACCGGGAAAGAAGACCCCCTGCTGAAGCTCCCTCGACGCTCCGCGCCTTCCCGCAGCTTTCCATCACCACGAGGAGCTTCCTACAGCCTATCTCGATCATCCGGAGTCAACCAGAAGCCTCCACGACCGCTGAACACCACACGCGACCCTTCCTGCCGGGGAGCTTCGCCGTCAACCTCCGGGATGCACCTGCAGCACCTTCCTTGCGCTCCTGGATGGGGAAAAGCACCAGCTCCGCTCCCTTTAGCCTGCAGGACCTTCCATTCACCGTGTCGACGCCCCGAGCGTTTCCAGGTAACTCGTCACCGTCGCCGGAGTTGACCGACGACGAGTGAGGTGGGAGGAGAATTCCCACAGTTGGTTTGGGGATCCACTCTGTTGGATCTCTTAGCCTTGCCGCCCTCTTGCTTCCAGTGCAATCTGATCTAAGATCAGACCACTGGAGGCCCTCTTGTTTGCTTCTCCGGTAGTCATCGGCGACGGTCTCCGACGCCGCCGGCCGCCGTGCCCCTTCTTTAACAAAGAATTAAAAACTTTTGTTTTTAAAATAAAATGCAGAAACTTTATTTTCATTACATTTAGGTCCTTTCAGAAGTACATTTAGGTCCTTTCGTTACATCTAGGTCCATTCATCATTTTTCAAAAATGTTTCGAATATAGTTTTAACTGAAAATATTACATGTTTTCCCCTGGACTTTTGAAATAATGTTTTCAGTGTTTAAAACTTTAGCATAAGCCCCTAGAGTTTTTGAAACTTGCTTTCTCTCATATATATTGCTAAAGGGACCTTGTATTTTCTTTTAAACTTTCTGAAAGTTCTCTTTTTCTGTGAAAATTGCATGAAACTCCTTGAACATCTTAAAAAACTTTCCAGAAGCATATTTCTGCTGGTTAATTGCATAAAAACCCCTGAACTTGTATAAAACTTCTCTGATTGCTGTGATTGCTAGGCATTTTGTAGTTTAGCCCCTATACTTTGTTCAAACAGTTCTGGATTGCTCTTTTCAGGGGTAAAATGACTGTTTTGCCCCTGAAACTTTTCTGAATCATTTCTGAGACATTTTATTGCATTTTTATCCTGATTTTGTGCAGAATTGACATACATTGCATGTATTAGTGGGTAAATTGCATTTTAACCCCTAGAGGACTTTCTTTGCACTAGGAATGCCCGTTTGACCCCGGATTTGGCATGCATGCATGGAATGTGGTTTTCTCTGCGCTTTCTAATGATTTGAGCTTTTTGACTCCGATTTTCCTAGGATTTGGGCTTTTTACAGAAAATCCCCTGTATTCTCTGATTTTGCACACACACTTGCATTTTGCATGCTTTTTGCATCATTTCGCACGGTTTCTTTCCATCTTTTCTTCCTGGCTCGAAGCACGCTTTTTAGCTATGTCCCGAGTTTAGTTTTCTCCTCGCTTTCTGTGATTCCCTCGGTTTACCGTGATTTTCCATTTGTTTTGGTTTTCCATCACCCGAGGGCGTACAATAAAAGGCTTGCAAAAGCTGACATGGTCCCGAAACAAGGATTATTTTCCCCTTTTTTGATTTTCTCGAATTTGTCACAATTTCTGCTGCTTTGCAAGATGCTTTCCGAGAATTTCACGATTTTCACGATTTTCCACATCGCCCACGGGCGTACAGTAAAGCGGCATTAACCATGCCTACATTCAACCCGCGGAATAACTTTTCTTTTTCCCATTTGACTTCTTTTTACTTTGATTTTGGCATGATTTCACCATTATCATACATAAGCATGTAGAATAAGCAAACACGCATTTTAGCAGACCTTTGATAGTAGGACGCCTAGAAAGATCGAGTTTTCTCAGGCGCATGGGGGTGCCTAACCCCTTCCCCATGCGTAACCAGAATCCTTACCTTTTCTTTGGCTCGCATTCACTCATGCATTATCCATTAGACCCGGATCATACATGCATCTTTGCATTTATTTTCTTTCTTTTGTGTGTTTTGGTTTTCCTCGTCTTTCCATTAAAAGACTAGGTGGCGACTCCCTTTTCTTGCTTTTTCCTTTCCTTGCGCCTTCGCCATCCTGGCATGGCTGTGATCCGCCTTCCCGCTTCCCTCGGATCGGCATGGTCACAGGTAAGGACTCCTATTACGTGCAGGGAAGGTGTTAGGCACCCTCGCACACCTGACGAGTCGGTCATTCTCGGATTTTTTGCTCACAAGCATGGTTATGTGTGCGCTTGAATGCCAATTAGATTGGTTATATAGATGATAACTAAAACAAAGTAATTGAAAAGATGGCATCATGTCAATACAAAAGCATAACTAGACCGAAAGCATAAAACAATGCAAGGGACGAAGGCGTGATGTGGGCAGAGGCCAAGCTATGCTAGGTTCAGTCCCTTGGTCGAATGCCCATGAGTGGCGCATAATATGAACGTGCACCTAGAACTTTCCTCCCAAGGACATCCTAGCAACATGCCATCATGGCCTTATCCTAGACACTCGAAGTCATGATACTGTAGCTAATTGGGTGATGGAAGCCATGAACCAAGACCAAGATCGTGCATGGTCTAAGACTCCGAGAGGAAACCACTTGCATAAAAGAAAACTTGAGCGAAAACAAAGAATATGAGCAAACGAACACTAAAATCATGTCAATGGAATAAAACATGCAAAAGAGCCTAAATGGATGGAATGTGGCCAAGTTTGACCTCACGTGGGCCCTGATGAATACATTCATGAGTAATGCGCTATCGGGGCACGCGCGTGAAATAGATGCTAGACCTTCCTCCTTCATCGCCTCTCCCCGCGAAAAGCATGCATTACCAGAGTAAAATGGACATCAAGGAGCTTAAGGGGGTCGCCATGGCATAATGGAAATAGAGAAATCATCAGGCAAAAAAAGAATCTTCACCCCATCCCTCGTCGCCGATGTCAGCATTAACCAAACTCCGAGGAGCCTTCACGAGATGTCTCCGGCTTGGGGCTCGACTGAACCGCTACAAGAAGTAAGAAGAGAAGGAGGGGTGCTGCTGGGACAACTAGGCCGTGAGCTTAATGGCCGAGAATGCCTTACGCCAGCATACGCCATCCGTCGACGGGAGGGCAACATGATGCAATGAAATGGTAGTGGAAAACACGAGAAAATGACATTGGAATAACAAGTCAGCAACACTAGGTGACTTTCCAGCGGTCTAGGAAGAGGATTTTACCTATTGATGGCTAGAGTGTGTTGCCTAAAGTCGGTGGCGGAAATCTTTTGCAAGAGAGGTAAGGCGACTGTCACAATAGCTGGGGGCAGTACAGAGATAGTCAGGGGCACTCAGGAAGAGCTCGGGATGTTCTCCGATGTGGAGGAAGAAAGCTACGAGTGGTTTAGGAGTTGGGTTCATAAGCACTCTTAGGTTCTCTAGTGACTCCTTTCTCGCACACAATGTTTGGACTCCACTCTCTGCTGAAGATGATCTCTCTCTCTCAGGGAAATGCTCAGGTTTTGGTGGTTGTCTTCGCATGGTAGGTGGGATTGTGGCATGAATGCAGGTAATTGTCAAGGCTGTAGGTGGCTCACCAGCGTGCTGTAGAGGTGGCATGCAGTGGCAAGGCGGCATAGGTCATGGTGGCGGAGATAGGTCGTGGAAAGGCTAGGAAGGTGTCAGGCATGCTGGGGACATGCCGACATTCCATGCATAACATCGCTCGTATGAGGTACGAGCTCATACAACGAAGGCCACTTGTCAAGTGATGCCTGCCTGGCTACCCTGGCCCTGATGCGCACTTAGGCCATGCTATTGGGTCGCGCATGTCGGCATGCCATAGCACACAGCCTAGGTTTTAGGAGTTAGGCTTGATGAAGGTATTGGGTTGGTTTAGGTTTAAGAAACTGGTCTAGGGAGATGGGGTAGTACCGTGTCTGCCCTATAGTAACACTTTCTGCCAGGTCCACCTGCCAACATTAGCTAGAGACTGGGGTGTCCACAAATGCTCCTCCTTAAGCAAGGTCAAGGGAATCGAGACTGCTGCTCAACGTTGAGAGATGATACCCCGTCCTAGTCAATGGGAGAGAAACATCGCTTTTGGTCATGAGCCGCTTATTTGGCAGATACACCAAAGGCCACGGTTCATGTGCCATGGTGTAGATGCTATTGTGGGTGTTGTCTGTCTAAATGGTCGTGTGCCGGAACCAAACGAGTATATGCATGTTTTCAAGCAGCACCAATGCGGTTGTAGGTGTTTGCTAATGCTAAAGTGTTGTTGTGTTGTTAATGAATGCTGATGAATGATCATTCTTGACATATGAAATGCTGAAGATATGAAGTATGCCTAACTACAATGTCCATGTTGTGTAATGAATGCAAGATGGCACATGCAGATGAGAATGAATGTTGTGATGCTTGATGAGATGACGGACTCATCACCAGATAGTTTCAGCTTTCAGCCCGAAAAGAAAAGGGGCATGGCAAGACTGATGGGCTTGCCGATAGGAAAGCGACTGGTGATGGAGGTCACCTCGGTAGTTTGGGGTACCAGTGCAAAGGTGGGGCAACCTAGATCCTACTCACTCGGGCCGAAGTCTAGGAGAGAGATATGACAAGATATTGGACTTGTCAAGCTAACAAAAGAATGTTCTAGGCTTCGTCTATCTAGAACGGAAGCCTAGAGGGGGATAAGATAGAACTTAGTCACTGTCGATGTACAGATAGATCGACTAGGAGCTAACGAAATAGAACCTAGTCACTGTCAGTGTATGGACAGATTGGCTAGGAGCTGATAGGATAGAACTTAGTCACTACGGTGTATGGATAGATCGGCTAGGAGTTGACAGAATAGAACCTAGTCGCTGTCAGTGTATAGACAGGTCGGCTAGGAGCTGATAGGATAGAACTTAGTCACTGTCGATGTACATACAGATTAACTAAGAGTTGATAGGATATAACCTAGTCACTGTCGATGGATGGACAGATCAACAAGGAGCTGACAGAATAGAACCTAGTCACTGTTGGTGCACAGACAGATCGGCTAGGAGCTAACAGAAAGGGGAAAAGCTGACAAGTTATCGGACATGTCAGGCCGACAAAGAAAGGGGAGAGATGACAAGTTTCTGACTTGTAGGGTAGAAAAAGAAAGGGGAGAGATGGCAAGTTATCAGACTTGTTGGACCAAAAATAAAGGGGAGAGCTAGTAAGTCATCACACTTGTCGGGCCAAAAAGAAAGAGGAGAGCTAACAAGTTATCAGACTTGTTGAGTTGAAAAGAAAGGGGAGAGCTGACAAGTTATCGAACTTGTCAAGTTGAAACGAAAGGGGAGAGTTGACAAGTTATCGGACTTATTCGGTCGAAAAGAAAGGTTCTAGCTGATGAGAGTGACTACTGCTATTGATCTGATGTTGTCTCCTTCTAAGCACTTATTCAGTCTTTGGCATGATAGGGGCAAATCTGTAATTTCTCTTAATTATATTGAATTCTTTCCATAGCTGATCCTGAACCAAAGGTATCTTCGCAAACTGTCACAAGGTGTGTGGGAGCCTTTGGCAGATGGATGGGGCTCAAGATTCCTCTACACAATGATGATGGCATAATTGCAATTTTCCCATCCGAGGCGGAATCCGCTGTTAGTTGGCCACATGGATTTGGAGTGATTTTGAACTTGGCCTAGCGCAGAGGAGCACTTGGTGGGCCTTAATCAGTGATCAGAGTGCCACCAACCTTAGGCCGTTCAATTAGGCATTATTGTTATTTTACCATGAACTGTTAATTTCCAGATATTCTTGAGCATAAGTTGAATTCTGGTGTAATGGGCATTCTTGATCCCTTATGGGGATGCCAAGTCCGGTAGGTAATCCACCTTGGTTGAGGCGAAGGGCCTTCTTACAATTTGAGGAATAGTGGGGGCTTTTCTGTAAACTTCCCTGGATTGTTCTTTAAGCCCAGACCAGTATTCTGTGACTAATTCTTATGTCCTGGCCAAACTTTTAGGGCATCCTCTTCACCTCTGACTGCCTGAAGTTGGGGTCTCATCCAGTGTAGACGTTTTAAGGCCTCTCTACGAAATTTATAGTTTTATAGGTACTTGGGGATTTTCCGAGGCAAATGAGTTCTCATGAGCTACTTGATGTTGATCTGAGTTCTTCAGACCTATTTTAAGGGACAGGGCCAGTTAGGAGAATAATTTCCAACACCAAGATGAACTCAAGGACCTATCGGTAATTTTGGGGAAATAATGTAAAAATCTACAGAACTGACCATCGGGGTTGATTCTGGTGACGATTCTTGTCCTAGAAACTTTGCCTGGAGTCCTAGAAGCTGTGCAGACATTTCTGGTTTTCTCTAATCATTTGAGAGACGACTGCGCCTCTGCTTGGGTTGTTGTTCCTGCCGAACTGGCACGACGTGATGCACTGGTTCAACGGTGGAGTGTGTGTATGCAGTGTGTGGAGAACTAGGTGCAAACGCTAATTGGCTCTGATCAGGCTGGCTCTCCACACCAGAAGGCTCCTTAGAAGGCCGGACGAATGTGACGTCTTCCCTCTTGGCTTTGTTAGTGTCGACAGTGTTGTTGTTGGAGTTGCTGCCAAAAGAAGCGGCTTTCTTAGCGAATGCAGAGAGTGCAGGGAAGTTCCCACCTCTCAGCGAAGTCTCCATGCGGGTGCCAGCCTGAATCAGAGATGCAAAAGTGGTGATGGGCTGAATGTGGAGTACGGCCCTTGTGCTCCTTGCAAGAGCCAACAAATGTTGTGGTTGCATGGCAGAAGACCCACCGACGGATTGGTCAGAAGGTAAGAGCGACAAAGGGACAGACCCTATGGCAGATTTAGTCACAACCAACTGAATTCCTGGAATAGGAAAGATCGAAGAAGGAGGTGCATCCAGCACTTCCAGAGCCTTGGTGGAAATCGTCGCAATGGAATCGACGACAGGTTCCAGAGTGAAGAGTGCCTGCGAATGCGCCAAAACAAGTACAAAATCTCCTTGAACTCCAAAATAGAAGGTATGGAGGGAAGGGAAATCAGCAAAAGTGAAAGATAGGGGAACCATATCCGGAACTTCCTCGAAGACAACGACAGGGGGCAAACTGGTCAGTTGGGCCATGGCTGACCGTGAGCGAAAATGAATGGAGCTACAGTAAAGACAAGCGCACGAGTACTAAGACGAACTGTGGTTGAAAGTGACCAACAACTCGGAAAAGGCAAGGGGAAACAACCGCGGGAAGCCACCCGCAACGGAGACAGCCGTGCTCCTAGCCAAGGACCTCGCAACAAAGTACCTGAGAAAATAGGTAACAAAAAACAGGCATCAAAACCTGGACAACGACACATGACAAATGCGAGTTATTAGGGTTGCATGCCATGACACACAATGCAGATGAATGTCCTAAAATGCACTCTCTCACCATGCATGTCCCATATGGGGTTAACCACACGGGACGCACTCAAGGGTTTGGGTTTTGACTCTGGTTAGAAAGTAAGGTCCTTGCTCTAAATCCTAGCCAAAGTGCAGGCAGTGAACGAGTGGTGCATTGGTGGCCTCGTCTCGTGCAGTAGCATAGAACTGTACCCTCTACTAGCACCGACACGACCCTGGACAAGGGGGGACAAACTAGCAACATGTCCTACGCCAAAGCTATAGAACGGGCTACTAGGATTGTCTTTCGCAAATTGTGGGTAGACCGAGAGGAGAAGATGGATGCTTTCTAAAATGATCATTCATGCGATATGCTTTTGTGTCTTTTACTTGCATTTTATTAAACCAGAGGGGATTGTGAGCATTCGTCTCTAGTTATGCCTTATTAGTTGTTCGTCTGAATTTGTGTATTTTATTTTAACCAGATAGGGAGGCAAGCATGTCTCTACACTCCTAATCATGGTAAATTCAAAAACAAGGGGTAAAACACACAAATATGGCATCCAAACAAGTCAGACAAAAGGCATGAGCATGGCATGTGCTAGTGTAGTGCTCATGTAGGTGAATAAAAGCAAGTATCGACAAACAAAGCATGAAACAGATCATGTGCAGGTGCAGTGGCATAGCAACAGTGTAAAGAAAGCGAAAAAGGCATGTGCAGTCAAATATGTACAAGCAAATATCACAAGCAAGCAAGCATAATGTAAGCAGATCAAAGGCATGTAGGGAAACCAAACCGAAAGCTAGAATCTGGTTATCCCCAACGGAGTCGCCAGTTCCTGTGACCATGCCGGTGAAACCCTTGGCATGGTTCTCTTGCTACTCTAGTGTGTGAGAAACACACAAGGAGATCCGAGACGGTCACGGCGAAAATGGTGAATCCGGAGGAAGAGATAGGACTCAGAAACACCAAGGGAAGAAAAAGGATAAGGAAAGGAGTCACCACCTAGTCTTTTAATGGAAAGACGAGGAAAACCAAGAAGAACCTCAAGAAAATCAAGAGGTAAGACAAGATTATGAATGAATGCGTGCTCCGTGCCAAATGGATAATGCAGAATGAATGCGGGCTAGAGAAAGGGTAAGGATTCTGGTTACGCATGGGGAAGGGGTTAGGCACCCCCATGCGCCCGGGAAAACTCGATCTTTCTAGGCTTCCTACTATCTATGGTCTGCTAAATGTATGCTTGCTTATTCTATATGCCCATGCAAAAATGCGACCAAAAACATGCTAAGTCAATGCAAAAGAAAGAAATCAAGGATAAAGTTAATCCGAGGGTCAGAAGTAGGCATTGGCAATGCCGCATTGCTGTATGCTTGTAGGCAATGAGGAAAATCGTGAAATTCTCGGAAAGCATCTCGCAAAATAGCTGAAATTGGGGATAAATCCGAGAAAATCAAAAAGTGGAAAATAATCCTTGTTTCAAGACCATGTCGGCTTTGACAAGCCTTTTACTGTACGCCCTCGGGCGATGGAAAACCAAAACAAGTGAAAACTATGGAAAATCGAGGAAAACGAGGAGAAAACAAAGCTCGGAACAAGCTAGAAAAGTGTGCACCAAGCAAGGAAGAAAAGACGGGAAAATCTGTGCAAAAAAGATGTGAAAAGTATGCAAAATGCAAGTGTGAGTACAAATCTGAAGAATACATGGGGTTTTATGCAAGAAAACCCAAAACATGAGGAAAGCTGAAGTTCAGAAGCCCAAATCCCCAAAAATATGTAGGAAAATACATTCCGTGCATGTATGACGAATTCTGGAGTCAAATGTGCCCTCCTAGTGCAAGTGAAGTTCTCTAGTGGTCAGAATGCAATTTATCCACTAATGCATGCAATGTAAATCAATTCAGCATAAAATCAGGGTAAAAATGCAATAAAATATCTTAGAAATGATCCAGGAAGTTTCAAGGGCAAAATGGTCATTTTACCCCTGAAAGCAGGCAAATAGAACAAAATCAATGAAGTTCAGGGGCTAAACTGCAAAAACCCCTACAAACAAAGCATTCCAGGAAGTTCTGAAGGAATTCAGGGGCAAAAATGGAATTTTCACTGAGATTAAAATATGCAGCTGAAATTTAGTGAAAAAAAGAGGGTTAAAATACAAATTACCCAAGAAAATATGCTTCTGTAACGTTTTAATACAAAGTCAGGGAGTTCCATGCAATTTTCACATCAAAACATGCTCTCTGGATGCTTTCTGTAAAATCCAGGGGCATATATGCAATTAAACCTGCAAAATTGTGCATTCCGAAACATTTTGAAAATGTATGGGCTTATATGCAATTTTCACAATAAAATGAACTATTAGAAGATTTCTAAGGAAATCCAGGGTCTTTTATGCAATTTGTTTGAAACAAAATACATTTAAAAAACTCTAGAGGGCTTTTATTAAAGTTTTAAACTCAGATAACATTACTTTAAAAGTTCAGGATGAAAAATGTAATATTTTCAGTTAAAAATTTATTCAAACGAATTTTGAAAAATGATTGAAGGACCCATATGTAATAAAAGGGCCTAATTGTAATACAGAAAGGATCTAAATGTAAGAAAAATAATGCTTTCTACAGTTTTGATTAAACTAAAAGATTTTTTTAATTTTTATTAAAGAAAGGCAGCGGTGGCCGCCGACGACGGAGCTCACCATCGAAGGAGGCTTTAAGGGCTTTCCCATGGTCTGATCTTAGATCAAACCACATGGGAAGCAAGGGGGGAGAAGTGGGATAGATCCAACGGAGTGGATCGACGGTTCAACAGCTAGACCGGGCCTCCCATCCCCTCTCGCCGTCGAGCCCTCCAGCGACAGCACCGAAGAAGAAAGACATCCCTGGAGGCTACAGCGTAGTGTTTCGAGGCTTCTAGAAGGCTAAGGAGGTGGAGTGGGAAGCTTCAGAGGGTAGGGATGCGAGGATACGCATGCGGATGTTCCTTCCGATCTCCCTCACCGTCGACGCGGAAAACTCTAGCGAGCTAGGTTGCTGCGGCGATCGGAGGCTCGAATCGTGCTTCCTAGGGGTCAGGCAGGCTTGGGACAAGACATGGAACGTTCTTGGAGGTTTAGAGTGGCGTGGGAGGGCTGGAGGTGCGGTGTCTCCAGCGAAGTCAGCCTTCTTCTCCGGCGACGGTGTGATCGGCAGGACTCCGGCGAGATTCTGGCAATGGCTTCGTGGGGCATCAGAGCGGCGTTCCAAGGGGCTGGAGAGCTCAGGGATGAATAGGGGAAGATGAGAGGAGGCTTGGGGGCCAAGGCCGTGCCCTGGATCACTCCCCCCACTTACATCGCCGGAAAATGGCGACGGTGAGCCCCCAAGGAGCAACTCCGACTGGAGGAGACTTCTGAATGGCTTGGAATTACTCCAGAAAGAAAAAGGGGGACTTAGGGAGCTATGAACATAGTTGGAAGAGATTGGAAAGGGCGTACCTGGCTTGAACGGAGCTCTGCACTTCGCCAGAACTGGAAATTCTCCTCCTCTCTCCCACACGACTTCCCCTTTCTCTACCTCCTTATATAGGCCTCCAGAGACCCAACAAAAAAAACTTGTAACATAATGCTCTCCCTTCGTAATAGACTGGCCCACTCCTCTAACAAACCAGACGCTCCTCCTAACCAGTTAACAGAATCTCTAACCACTGTCCCCTCCTGTCCCCTTGGCTGCCGGTGGAACGAACGGCGATCCAATGGTCGTCGGCAGTTGATCCAGTGGCTGGAGATGCCTTAATTCGTGCTGGCTGGATTGATGGTGTGGTGCTGGTCTCAGTGGAGAGGTGAATTGGACTAGATTCGGGCTGATCAAGTGAGGAAAAAATGGGTTCAGTGGTGTTTTGATGGAAAACCAGTAGAGAGAAATAATTTGCATCTTTTCTTGGTAGTAATTATTAAATGAATATGTAAATAGAGAAATGAGGTGTTGGGTTGGAAGGAGAGTAGGTTTAGCCAACGTGGGCCTCAAAGGTGGATTCAATCGGGCTTACTAGGCCTACATGGGCCTATGTGGGCCTTGTAGGCCTCCATGGGCCTAAATGGGCTTAGGTGGGCCCAAATGGATCAAATGGGCTTCCATGAAGTCAAATAGGCCTTAAATGGGCTAGTGGGCCCAAGTGGGCTCAACTAGGGTTTAATGGGCTTTCAAAGAGTTAATTGGGCTTAAATGGGCCTTATAGGCCCAAGTGGGTTCAATTAGGGTTCAAGCTTAGCCACCACATCCTCATTCTACAAAATCAGAAAATTGGGGTGTCTACAGATGCCCCTCATTGAGCGAGGTCGGAGGTCGAGTAGAACAGAGACCGATGCTCAGGGATGACAAAGTCACCCCTCGTGAAACCACAAACCAAAATCAGCCTCTCGCAATTAGCCACTAGTTAGAGAATATACCAGAGGTCCGCATTAGAGGTTTTGTTGCCACATCCGGAGCCAAACAAAGGAGCACAGCAAAGCTTTAAAAAAGGTGACGACCAATCAGCTCCAAAGAGATATGACCTATATCGCACCTGCCCGGAGAAGCACCAGACAGGACTCACGGTGCCTACCGACCGGGAAGTGATTGGTCACGGAAGTCATCCGGGTAGTTCGGGCTACCATTCCAGATGGAAGAGAATGGGGGATCCATCAGGCACCGTCGGGATTGCCTGGGTAGTTCGGGATACCAGCCTGAGAGAGACTCGACACAAGACTCAAAGAAAAAGCACCCGGTAGGAGAAGATAAAGCGGAAAGGGTGAATCATCCAACAGAGAAGAAGGCAGTGATGATTCAGGGAGAAGAGTGGACAAACCCATCAACCGAGAAGCTGGCGGTGATGGTCAGAGAACCATGGAAACGAACACTCCAATCAAGAGGCTGTCGATGGCAGACCGAGGTGAATGACAACTGAACACATCAACCAGGAAGCTGGCGGTGATGGTTCGAGTGCCGAGGAACGGACTCGCCAACCGAGAGGCTGTCGGTGATGATCCAGGGGATGACAAACGAACACATAAACTGAGAAGCTGGCGGTGATGGTCCAAGTGCTGAGGAACGGACTCGCCAACTGAGAGGCTGTCGGTGACGGTCCGAGGGTGAGGACAAATGAACACATCAACCGAGAAGCTGGCGGTGATGGTCTGAGAGCCGAGGAGCAGACTTGCCAACCGAGAGGCTATCGGTGACGGTCCGAGGGAGAGGACAAATGAACACATCAACCGAGAAGCTGGCGGTGATGGTCCAAGAGAGATGACAAACGAACACATCAACCGAGAAGCTAGCGGTGATGGTCCGAGAGCTGAGGAGCGGACTCGCCAACCAAGAGGTTGTCGTTGATGATCCAGGGGATGAAAAATGAACACATCAACCGAGAAGCTAGCGGTGATGGTCCGAGTGCCGAGGAGCGGACTCGCTAACCGAGAGGCTGTCAGTGACGATCCAGGAGGATGACAAATGAACACATCAACCGAGAAGCTGGTGGTGATGGTCCGAGAGGAATAACAATTGAACACATCAACTGAGTAGCTGGCAGTGATGGTCCGAGTGTCGAAAGGCGGACACGCCCACTGAGAAGCTATTGGTGACGGCTGAAAGGGAAGAAGAACGAACACATCATCCAAGAAGCTGGCGTAGATGGTTTAGAGAGCTGAATGGTGGACGCATCCACTGTGAAGCAATGGTGACGGCCCAGAGGGAAGAATGCTAAGAGGACAGATGACACAAGAACGACACCAAAAGGCAACTGACATGCCCATGGTATCGGAAAGCTATGGATGCCGCTGAAAGAAGGAACAGAGGAATGTTGTGGGGTCCAGATAACTTCTTTATCCAATAAGAGTTTGCCATGGGGATCTTTTTCAAGTACCAGTGCACCCTAGATTGTCGTCGCTGTGGGGAATATCAGTTGAAGCAGTTGAGGATCTGTTGTCTATGCTCAATTCTATTGCGAATTCAGAGTGCTTCTGACATGTCAGTGATGTCCTAGACCTGATGCTTGTCTCGCTGCAATGTTCTGCTGTGGTTGTCGTTTTGTAGAAGCCACTATGAATGTCGCCTCTTTATGAAAATGTGCCCTTGACCATCATTCTCAAAATAGTCCTCCTTTCCACAAAGCAGCTGGTATGCCCCTGGTTGGAGGCTATAGTTCAATTGCAAAACAAGTGGCTGTTCTGTCAAGCACAAGACATGTGACTTTCAACCAAAGAGCAACTGATATGCTCCTGGTCGAAGGTACGAGCTCGATTATGCTGTAACTGGTGTTTTTGCTGCTTATTCTCTTTAACCACTAAGCAGCTGACATGCCCCTGGTTGAAGGTACCCAGCAACAATTCCTGTTGAAGAAGTTCATTGAAGCAAAGCTGTGATGATCATGATTATGATGGTGGACTTTATTATTGTGAACAATTTAGCTATTTAAGAATGACCTATCTTGATCAGGAAATGCATGCCTTTGTGATTCAGTGCTTGTTATCTGCATTTATTGTCTTGCTTACTCAATGAGTTCATTATCTGGACCATTTGCTTGTTTAGTTTTGTTGTTTGTTTGCCCTCAATTAGGTTGGAAAGCTGTTTGCCCGTTAGAGGAGGATGACACCTTTGATTTAGTTGCCACTACAAAGACTTGCAAGTCGTTAGGTGGCTCTCATTGGGTAAGGGTGGCACTTGAACTCACTATAAGGTATTATGGTGGACTTGGCTCCATGCCAAACACTTTAAGGTCCTGCACCTACTTTTCCGTTTGATATCATTATTTTTCTTTTACTCCTTCATAGGCGTGCGGTTTCACTCTAACCTTGTCTTAGAGGTAATGAGCGCCCAATCTATTCAGGAGGCCTTTACTGCATGAGGGTGGGTCAGTCCCTTAGAGGTGTGGTTTGACCAAGCGCGTACTCCAACTCCTCTCCAAGGTATGGTAAGGGTAGAGCTACAACGCACGCCTCTCACTCTTGGGCTGACTTCTGTCTTCGCCTTTTGTCTTCGTTATTCTTTTATGCCCTTGCGAATGCATGTATTCTTTTTTGGCTCACACTCTCAGTCACCCCTAACATTTTATCTCCCTCTTGGAGGTGTAGGATCTTTATGGAGCTTGGACACTTCGTTTGGCTTGGATGTTCGGTGGCTCCCTTGCTAACCTGGCTGTCTAAGTAGTGACAACTGAGGAGGGATAATCTACTCTAACATTTGCGAGCTTCTCTGATTTTCATCATCGGGAAGAATGTTAATGACAAACAAACTACCCTTTTAATTGCCTGATGTTTTTCTGCTATTTATGTTTTTTCCTATTTGTATTTTTTATCTTTTATGCTTTTCTATTTTTTGTGTTTTGATATATGATGATGCAGAAAGAAAACAAAGGAAACATAGTGTAACCATGTCGGCGGAGAGGATCGCAAAATAATGTGAAACGGTTGGCAAAATCACGTCGAAAAACAAAATAAAAAAAATGCAAAAATGTAGGAGTCGCCACCTAGTCTATTATGGAAGACGAGGAAAACCATAAACATGAAAAATCATGCAAAACAATAAGGACAGGTCTGCGAAAAATAGAAAGATGTGGTAAGGATCCCTGTTACGTACGAGGAAGGTGTTAGGCACCCTCGTACGCCTGATAAAATCGGTCTTCTACGATTTCTCCAATGAAATGTTGGCTTTTCAGCCTCTTGCTATACACTCGAGGGCGATATGCCATGCCACGTTTAGTGCCTTATGCTAATAGGGTGCATGATGTGCGGGGTGTGTCCTATGCTCAGAAATATCACTCTTATATCGCGGGTCAAATGTATAATGCAAAGATATTGCATAAG
>JAMKQA010007349.1:0-19961 GCA_024699735.1 Posidonia australis | reverse complement strand
CTATCAAGGCAAGTAAGTTCACAAATATGTATAATTGAATATTTGGCTTTAATGACTACTTGTCATATTTTGTTAAGTGATTATTTAACAGTTAATCACATTTCATTTGTTATCATCAAAACATATTAATAGATTTTTTCAACACACACATGTGTCTTTGCATCAATTTCTCTGAGTTTTCTTTGTGTTTGGTTTTCCTCGTCTTTCCATTAAAAGACTAGGTGGCGACTCCTTTTCCTTATCCTTTTCTTATCCTTATTTGGTGTTTCTAAGTTAAGTCTCTTTCCTCGGATTCACCATCGTTGCCGTGACCATAGCGTGATTCTTCGTGTGTTTCCACACACCAAAGAGTCGTGTAGGGTTCTACTGGCATGGTCATAGAAACTGGCGACTCCGCTGGGGATAACCAGATTTTGGCTTTCGTGTTGGTTGTCTTGCTTACTTGGCGTTGTTTTATTCGCTTTGTGTTTGTTTGCTTGTCTTACTTGTTTGTACATGCATTTTATGTCTTTTTACAAGATTTCTATGCCACAACACATGCACATGAATTGATTCATGCCTTTTGATATGATGCTTGCTTCTCTTTCACTTACTTGCTGACACAACACTAGCACATGCCATTTGCTTGATTGAGTATTTGGATGTCATTATTGTGTGTTTTCTTCCCTTTCTGTATTTGCCATGACTTGGAGAGTAAAGACATGGTTGTTTCCCCTTCTAGGCTAAATTAAAACACACAAATTTAGACAAACAAATAATAAGGCATAACTAGAGACAAATATTCACAATCCCCCTTGATTTAATAAAACACAAGTAAAAGACACCAAGCATATGTGCATGAATGATCATTTTAGAAAGCATGCATCTTCTCCTCTCTTTTGTCCACCCACAGTCTGCGAAGGACAGTTTTGGTTCCCTGTTCTATGGCTTCGACATAGGACATGTTGCCATTCTGTCCCCCCTTGTCTAGGGTCATGTCGATGTTAGTAGAGGGTACAGCTCTTTGCTACTGCAGGAGTCAAGGCCACCAACACACCACTCGTTCATAGCCTGCGCTTTGGCCAGGATTTAGAATTAGAGCCTCACTTTTCTGACCAGAGTCAAAACCTAAACCCATGAGTGCATCCCGTATGGTCAATCCTAGGCGGGACATGCATGGTGAGAGAGTGCATATTAGAAGCATTCATGTGCATGTGTGCCATTCATGCCACCCTAACAAACAATTGCATAGCTCACATGTTTCTTCTTTTGTTTTGTCTCTACCTTTTCTCTTCACTCACAAACTAGTTTTTCCTCTTTTGTTTTTAGTGTTCCGGGTGCAAGTTCCTAAGCTGGAGCTCAGGTGATCCTTTCAGTGACCTCAGTCTTGAGGCATTGTTCTCGACTATCCTTCCTCGAGCTATTTGTCACTTCCGACGACAGCTCCTCATAGGTGTCGTCCCTCGGTCTATGATCGTAGTCCCATCCTTACCCGCTCATGGTCCATTTTGTCCTAGCGAGCTTCTGAGACTTTTGTGCCAGCTACTTCAGAGGGGAACTCTGTTTCTGCCCCTCTTTCCTCCCTCATTTTGACATATCACTTCATTTTCCCTCCATGAAAGCCACTTTCAAGCACTTGGAGTTCCCTACCCTTCAGTTTCGATACACTAGTAGACCCTGATTGGTCAAGAGCCCGCAATTGAAGTGGTTACTATGACCACCACAAGGACACCTGATTTGATAATGTCCTGTCCTTTGGTTAGCTCAACCCCCTTTCATACACAGTTGACTGCGATCGTCTCCTCTATAGGAACCCAACCTACAGGATCTTTGAACTTCCAACCCCCTTTGACATCATTTCCGCTTGCTGTTCTTACCCTCGGTGCTGCTACCGATGGCTCCGTCACTGTACAGTCTCAACAGCTTCTGGCCCTTGCACAAAGGTTGTAGAACATGGCTTTCTCTTTGGATCCTACTCTGACTACTCCCATTTGCCCTATTCCTGAAGTTCCATATCAGCCAACCCAGACATTTCATGCTACACCAGTCACACCACCACCGCAGCCATCGCCACATCTTCTCGCGGCCTCGATGATAAGCGTCACATCTCTACCATTAGCATCATCACCATTGTACACACAGCATATTCCTCCATTTGCTGGTGGTCAGCCTTTTAGGTTGGTAGGAGTACAACGGCCTGTGAATCTGACTATATCGGTATAGTAGTTGTTGCTCCCATACACAACACCACATCCAGCACAACATACTGCCATTCCTACAACCTTCGCATCAGATTCAGGCTTCAGCATACATGCCACCACAAGCCACACACACGACGCTGGTCATCACACCACGACACCAGGTGGCGAGATGATAGATCCAGAGGAGCATGTGGGTGCTATAAATACAGCATACGCGAGACCCACCCTAGCTACACAGTCAACGTCCGCAG
The DNA here is from genome assembly GCA_024699735.1 of Posidonia australis. Taxonomy (NCBI): domain Eukaryota; kingdom Viridiplantae; phylum Streptophyta; class Magnoliopsida; order Alismatales; family Posidoniaceae; genus Posidonia; species Posidonia australis. The sequence goes on along the minus strand of JAMKQA010007349.1, from coordinate 17,530 downwards.
CAACCCTAGATGCACTTCTTACTAGGATGAACGATCTGGAGAGAGCACTACAACTATTGTAGGGGGGATCGCTAGTCTTACTCCTTCAGGGACCTCTACTACTTTCTAGAGGTTGTACTTCCCCCAAATTTTCACATCCCAGAGTCTGAAAAATATGATGGTAAAGGCTGCCTAGTTTCGCATCTTAGGACTTATTACAGTGATCTTGCTCAGTTGCAGGCTAATGAGAGGCTACTAATTCATCTTTTCCAGATGAGCCTCACGGGTCCAGCTTTAAAGTGATTCACATCTCTAGATATGGCCACCATTAAGACTTGAAATGACCTTAAACAAGCTTTTCTAGAACAATATTCATTCAATCTAGACATGGTCCCAAAGCCCGAGGACTTAGTCGCAACAGAACAAAGGCCCCACGAGCCGTTCGGGGAGTACATCGGGCGCTGACAAGCCATCGATTCACAAGTTTTCAATAGACCCTCTGATGAAGAGTCTATCGAAATGATAATCCGAGGAGCGTAGCCAAGCACAAGGGCCTTGCTAAGCATTTAGCCCATTTCCACTTTTGCAACCCTGATTAAAGCTGGCACCTGAGTCGAGAGCTCATTGCATATTGGAAGTTTTCCTGCTTTAGCGGCATTTGCCAAGCAGACCATGGCTTCGAACCACAACAGAGGGACCAGCAATGGCAACAGTGGCAGCAATTGATCTCGCGCCAGATACCCATGGAGGAAGGACGCTACCAAGAATGTTGTGGCATATGTAGGAGCTCCTGTTATGCCATTTAGTGTGGTGAGCTCGCTAGTACAGAATTAGGTAGTTTATACCTCTACACCTAGGGCACCACGTACATCACAAATCACCACCACCATCGAGCCAGTATACTAGCCTGCACTGGCAAGGCAAGGGCGCAACCCAAGACCAAGGCGGCCTCGACAACTTGAGAGGGATTATACTCCTCTAGTTGAGCCATTGAGTACCATGTTTTCCAAAGTTGCGTCACTCCTGAAGCTTCCAGAAGTTTGCTTGCTGTCGAACCTACTTCCGCGATGGGTTAAAGTGGATTTATTCTACAGTTACCATAGAGTTATGGGGCACTCCACGGATAACTATTACACGCTCCAAAGTGCAATTCAGGACTTGATTGACCAAAAGGTGATCATAATCAAGTCACAAGAGGCAAAGTCTACACCAGCTGCATCGACACCACATACTTTTGCATCTGCACATAGAATTATAATCAACCGGTCCCTACCTGATCACACAGTCGAAACTTCAAGAATTCATCCATCTCTTCTATTGAGTTTGCACCTTCACTATTTGATCCATCTCTTCTTATTCATGACATCTCAGATCCTTTTCCCCGTCAACTTTACCAGTCCTTTGTTGAAGCTCTTAGTTCTACAGTCAACATGATTCAGTTAACTGCCAAGCCAAGGCGCATAGCTACTAAACCTACCATGCAATCCACCTCACCATCTATTTGTTTGCTAGCTAGACCAAAACCAGACCTGGTTCAAAAATTGCCAATACCCACTTCATCAAACACACCAGCCCTAGTCCTAGTGGAATTGGAGGCCCATATTCCTCTGGTCATTAATCTAACACAGGATACTCATCGTATGCCCTACAGTTATGCCACAAAAATGTGCACTGAGGTAACACAATCAGGACGGGTGTACAAGGCCCCAATTTCAGTTAGCAAGCCCAACTAGTCAACTACCTCATCATCCCAACCAGAGAACCATATTCCCAATCCTATTCCCGAAGAGGTAACCCCAAGAGTCAATCCCACCACTACTAAAAAAGACTCACCTGTAACAGATATCACGACCCAATTGAAAAAGGTTAAAGCAGACATTTCCATTTGGGACCTGATTCACACATCAGCAGAGCATAGGGAGGCCTTCCTTCGAGTTTTCCAAGTCGCCTATGTTTCCCCAACAATACAACCGTTGACCTTGGAGAACATGGTGGGAATGGTAGCTGCACCACAAGTGATCTCCTTCTCCAATTCAAAATTACACCCGGTAAGAACCAATCACGACCAATCCTTGTTCATCACGGTGCAATACTAGAATTTCTGCATTCCTCTTACTTTGGTGGATAATGGTGCCATCTTAAGTGTCTGCCCCTTGCGAACTACAAGTCAAGTCGGATTCAAATCCAAGGACATTAGCCCAACTATGAAAGGGAAGACAACATTTGATAATACGCACCATGATGCTTTAAGGATTTTGGTTATTCCTCTAATCATTGATCCTACCTGTTTCGAGGTAGAGCTCTATGTTGTTGACCTCGAATCGCCTTTCAATCTCCTGCTTGGGTACCCTTGGCTCCACAAGGATCAGGTTATCCCCTCGACTCTTCACTAAATGATTAAGTTCCGTTGGAACAATGATATTGTTGTTGTAATGACGGAACATCTTGAAAAGGAGAAAGTCGAGGTAGTCTCTTCGTTGTCTCCTCAAACTGTCCATTTTGACCCCAAGCCTTCTGATGTGCTCTACCGAGTTGAACGCTTTGAGCCTGTCAATTTCATTCCGATTCTCGAGTGTACCAACCATTTGACTACTTTTGGCAATCCTTCTATGATGGTCGAGAATCTTTGTTAGAGATGGGGGTATGAGAAAGAAACAACTCTAGGGCAGAATGGTGAAGGAGTCGTCGAACCAATTGTAGTGGAGAAAAGACAAGAATTTGAAGGACTGGGATGCAAGTGGAAGCCGTAGGATGGATTCTCGAGGAATCGTAAGTTCTGAAAACTTTTTATTCACGGGATTTAACTAACTTTGTTAGTGCAGGATTTCTAGATCCCAATTAGAATCCTATTGTTGCAAAGTCTGAACAGAATGAGCCAACCAATGGATCAGAGTGGGTATGTGTTGAGGACTACTACTCTGAGGAAGAGGTTGTGGATCGCATAACAAGTCCAACATCATCCTTTCCATAAAGGACAACTAGGCTTTCGTTGTTGCCTTTAAAGTTGGTTGTAGGTCCTCTTACATATCCTATTGCAGTTTCAATTTCGGCAGAAGCAATTTCAGCCACAGTTTCACCAACATATTAGTTAGCTCTGATGGAGTCACAGCCAAGTCAACTGGAATCACCGCCAGAAGTACGAGAAATACCAGTGCATACTATGTGGATTTTGCTTCTGATGAAGAGGAGGGAGATGCCGTAGTGGCACAAGTTGACAATATGCTCAGTGATTTGGAAGTTCTGTTCCAAGAGCAGCTAGCAACATTGGCAGAAGATACAAAGAATGAACTCAAGCTTAGAAAAGGAAAAGCTGTGATCACAGAATGCAACACAGAGCAGTTGGTTTCACAAGGTAAGTCCACCATCATGGTCTTGGAGGAAGCCAAATCAGCGAATGCTAGGCCAAAGGATTTTATCTCCTATTAGCCAAGAGGTAGGTTTATTTGGTACTACCAGTTTTGGCCCTGCTTAAGTAGTGAGGTCCAAGAAAAAAGATCCTAAGTTAGGCTCAGGAGAGAATGCAGGCGGCAACACTCACATCAATTGGTCAAATGATAGCTGCCCACCTGTCTCACACATTGTACATACCACCCAAGAAAATCAGAAAAATAAAAATAGTCATCTATACAATAAGGCTGAGGAAGTAGTGGGACAACCAAGGGCATCTATAAGTTTGGAAGCATCAGAATCAGAGATTGTCAGAGGTGCGTTCAAAAAGACCATAGTGACAGTGACTATTCTAAAGCATCATTGAGGGCAGAGTGCTAAGCAAATTTGCACCTTTGAAGATAAGGATTCATCTTTTCAACAAGAGGTCCTTTCTGAACTAATTGCATATGCGGAAGAGGATGATGTGCAAATAGAGGAGGATGGTCATGATACACCACATTTTCATTCTTATGATGATGACCCAAAGGGCCTGAACTTACATGTAGAAGAGGAAAATAAGTGTGTAAACATTGGCACTGCTGAAAATGTCAGGGAAGTGCGAATTAGTGCCAAACTCATAGTGCAAGCCCGAGCAGAACTTGTTGAGCTTCTACGAGAGTTTGCAGATGTTTTCGCCTAGAGCAATGATGACATGGTCGGGTTAGACGTTGAGGTGGTGGTGCACACATTACCACTTAAGCCTAACGTCAAGCCGGTCAAACAAAAATTATGTAGATGGCGTCCACAATGGTTGTTGAAGCAGCACAAGGTCAATTTCTAAAAGTCGTCCTCTACCTAGAATGGCTAGTGAATGTGGTTCCAATGCCCAAGAAAGATGGTTGGATTTGAATGTGTATTGATTATAGAGGCCTAAACAAGGTGTAGACACCCCGATTTTGCAGTCACTTGGCAGCAGGTTCCTTTAGAAGATGCTCTGGCTGCAACCACCACTCCTAAACCCTAACTCCACCAAAATCCTAAATCCTCAAGCCCACTTAAGCCCACACAAGCCCACTCTAACTTAATCAAAGCAAAAAAAACCAATAATTAATAATCAAAACCAAATAAAATTCATTTAAAACCCTAATTAATCAAAGTAAAACCCTAATTAAAACTAAAATTAAACAAAATCCACCTAAATCCACTTAAAACCCTAATTAATTAAGTAAAACCCTAATTAAAACCAAAATTAAACAAAATCCACCTAAATCCACTTAAAATCCTAATTAATCAAAGTAAAACACTAATTAAAACCAAAATTAAGCAAAATCCACCTAAAATCCTAATTAATCAAGTGAAAACCCTAATTATAGTCAAAATTGAATAAAATCCACTTAAATCTACTTAAAATCCAAATTAATCAAGTAAAAACCCCAATTAAAGTCAAAATCCATTTAAACTACTTTAATTCATTTAAATTCAAAGGAAAAAGCCCTAATATAAATTCAAAACCCTAAAGTCACTTAATTAAGTTAAAAAACCTAATTTAAACCCAAAACTCTAATTAAAACACAAAAACCCCAATTAAACTAAAAAACCCTTAATTAGAACCTAAAAGCCCTAATTAAACTAAAAAACCATTAATTAAATCCTAAAAGCCCTAATTAAACTAAAAAAACACTTAATTAAAACCCGAAAACCCTAATTAAACTAAAAAAACCCTTAATTAAAACCCAAAAACCCTAATTTAACTAAAAATTCTAATTAAAATCGAAAACCCTAAAAACCCCTAAAATCCTAAAAATCCTAATCTAAAAACTAATTAAATCACAAAAAACCCTAAATTAATTAAATCACAAATACTGTAAAATAATTAAAATCCTAAAAACCCTAATTTAAAATCACTTAATTAAACCCAAAAGATCCTAACTTTAAATCATATAATTAAACTCAAACCCCTCAAAAATCCTAACTAAAAAAAGCAATTAAACCTCAAAATTACAAAATCAAAACTTAATTAAAATCAAATCCTAAAACAAAACCAAAACCCTAAAAACTAAAACAACCAAAAAGAAACCTAAAAACAAAAACAAAGAAAGCCCAAAAACTCAAGCCCGTTGAGCCCAAACCATCATCCCATCCTTCCCTCCCCAACTGCCTTTCCCACGAGCTAGCTAACTGCAACCATGACTCCACGATTCCTCTTCGCTCCTTCCACCCCTTAAAAACCTCAAGAAACCACTAACAGAGGGCAACAGAGAGGAGAGGAACAGTGGAACCGTCGGAGAGACCACCTGCGAAGCTTTTTTTCTTTCACTCCCCCCATCCAGAGTGAATCCACCAATCTCCCCACCTTCAGAGCCCTTCTCCAAGCCCACTTGCAACCCCAGAGACCCTTTGAAACGCTGCCGGACCACCATCCAGGTAATTCCTTCTCCATTTAGTTTTGAATACCCCTCTTATTATCTGTAGAGTCCATTCAAGTCTTGGGTCGAGTTTTAGGGGGTCTACAAGCTCTGTACGTCGCCTTCCTCCTCCTCCGGTGGTAGGGTTCACCACCACCGGCGAGGCCTCAAGCCTCTTGGCCCAGAGGAAGCCCTACGATCCTTCCCTCCCCTCATTTTCTCCCACTTCCTCCTTGGGCATTTGTCGCTTAGAGGAGGACTTCCTAGCCTCCCTATGGCCAAATGACTCCCGCTATCACCACTACACCCATCGTGGGAGCCGGAGATGAGCTTAGCGACCCACGTCGTTCCAACCCCGATTGCAACATCTAGGAGCACTACCACGGGCCCCTAGAGATTTCCCAATCATTTCCCGCACTCCTCCGCTGCTGCAACACCTCCCCCGACGTCAACAGGGCATCTCACAGGAGTCCTCGACGGGGAGAGCGCCCCATGTCGTTCCAGCCTCACCCACAACTTCCCACAGCCTCGCCGTGCTGCACTAGAGGTCCTTTGTCCCTCACCACGCTTTCCCAGTGCCTGCAACCCATCCAAACGCCTCTCCGTCATCTTCTCCGTCGCCGTTGGCAGCTCGCCAGAGCGTGAGGTGGGGGAGGCATCTCAAGCCTCCCCAGTCTTTCCCCACGTCCTAAAGAAGCTCGCCATGACGCCCTCAAGTTTCTCCAACCACCGCCTTCCCGTCGTCCCAACGCCACTGGAGACCTGCCGAAGTCCATGCCGGAGTAGGAGCACCAGCGATCCATCGGCGATCTTTAAAATAGTCAAATTTAACAATAATTCTTTTAGTTTTCAATAATTGCACATAGGTCCTGATTATCGTTACATTTAGGTCCCTAGAATTTCTTTCAGGTCCTTTTTTCTTTCATCCAGGTCCTTTCTTCTTACATCTAGGTCCTTTCTTACATCTAGGTCCTTTTTATTGCATTATTTGTCCTATTTAAATTTTAATTTCATTTTTAGTCCCATAAATGTTTGTTTCTTCACAGTTAGACCCCTGCATTCGTATTTTCTTTGCAAATGAGTCCTAGGAATTTATTTTGTGACCCTTGAATTTTCCTATTTTAAAAATGCATTGTAAATATTGCATAGTTTGCCCTATTTAACTTTTAATTCCATTTTCAGTCCTATTCATGCATGTTTTATCACACTTAAGCCCTTGATATCATGTTTCCTTTGCATTTAAGTCCTGAGCTTTTGCATTTTGCTCCCAGAGTTCTTTGAAAAGAATTTCCTTTGTATAATTTGCATTCAAGACCTTAAAGTTATCCATAATTACACTAATCATGTAAAAATCTTAATTTTTATCACATTTTGGTCCTGAAATTTTGCAAGTCAACCCCTGAACTCCATCTATAATGTTTTTCGGACAGGAATATTTATACCCAAGCCCCTGAATTTTTCTTAAATCATTAATAATGGTTTTAATTGCATTTTAAATCACATTTTAATATGTTTCCCATTTATTGATCACATGTGCGTGTAAAATCATCACTTGAGTAAAGATTTCATCAAAAAAAACCTATTTGCAATATAAATGAATATCGGATTTCACATTTTTGTTAGATTTGCACTCTATGTGGGAATTTTTGCATAGTAGACCCTAGGTTTTTAAGAAATTACCAAAAGTGCAATTTTCACACATGTCACACCACATAGCCACATGTCACACCACATCCTAGCATCAAGATAAGACTTTTTGAGTACATTTTAACCATGATCATCTCCTTTCTGTGAATTTTGCACATTAGACCCTGAGTACAATTCTCACATCCTAGTGCCACATTTCCCTTTGATCCATCATCTGCACACTAGGATAGAAGTTTCTGAATGTATTTTAATCTAGGTTTTCATCCTTTTTTGTGAATTTTGCATTTTGGTCCTTATACTTGTCCTTTATTGTTTTTTACATCATTTTCTTGTTTTAAGACCTTTTCCTGTGCATGTTTTCTTTTTCCTGACATTTTGCATATATTTTGGCATATCTTAGACCATGCATTATCCCTATACATGCTTTCATCACATTTGACCACTAAAATGACCAAATTGCCCCTGTGTCATCAATTCATGCACATGCATGTTAGTTATTGCACTAAGTCATGCATAATCTTTGTCCAAATCATTCCATAGTGTCCCTTACCCAATGTGTACATTTTCATGCATTCTACACTGTTTTCGCTGCATTTGCACATCGATCCATCTTTTGTGAATATGACTATATCTCATGTGTTTTTCCATGGGTTTTTTTTCTCCGACCTGTCTTTGGATTCCTTCATTTGATATTCGATTTGACTATCTTTATTCCACATTTTCGGACTTTTCTGATTTGATTTGGATTTCATCACCCGAGGGTGTACATTAACAGGCCTGAAGGCTAACATTGGCCCCACCACGGATTATTTTTCTTTTTTGATTTTCACGACCTTTTCCATGATTCTTATGCCTTGGGTTGACACCACTTTCTCTCTTTTTGACCTCAGTATGGTTTTCTGGACTATTCTTTACAAAAACATCGTCATTTTATGTGATTCTCTTCTCATCTCACCATTTGCCTATTTTATGTGGATTTCTTTGCAATTTTTCCATTTGGATTTCTATGGTGTTTTATGCATGGCTAATGATTTGGGTCTGTTGTTTTTTTGATCCCCTTGACATCAGTGTAGTTTTTGGAACAATTCTTTACAAAAACATCATCATTTTATGTGATTCTCTTCTCATCTCACCATTTGCCTATTTTATGTGGATTTCTTTGCAATTTTTCCATTTGGAATTCTATGGTGTTTTATGCACTCCTAATGATTTGGGTCTATTGTATTTTTTATCCCCTTGACATCAGTATAGTTTTTTGAACCATTCTTTACAAAAACATCGTCATTTTATGTACATTTCTTCACATGTCACAGTTTTCCTATTTTATGCGGACTTCTTTGTAGTTTTCCCTCCTTCATTTTTGCGATGCTTTCTTTGATTCTGATGACTTGAGTCAGTTGAATTATTGACACTCTTGAGACCTATATGATTTTTCGAGCGTTTCTAGCCAAAAAAGCTCGTCATTTCATGTGACTTCCTTTGTTGTGCGATACTTTGTGATTTCATCATTTCATGTGGATTTCTTCACAGTTTTCGCGTACCCTCTTACACATCCATCCAGTCTTGTCTTGGCATTCATATTAGCATGTTTAGAGCATGATCTAGGCTTAGCATGCATTCACCTAGCCTCGAGCAAGCGAATTAGACTAGAAAGACCGAGTTTCACAAGCGTACGTGGGTGCGTAATAGGAATCCTTACCCATCCTCTGGTTAGCAAACATCTGGCCTTCATATTTGCAACTCATTCATTCACTTTTTGCGATTTGTTTGTGGTTTTCCTTGTCTTTCCCTTAAAAGACTAGGTGGTGACTCCTTTTCTTTTCATTTTATCCTATCTCGCGCCCTCTCCATCCTAGCGTGGTTGTGGCCTCCTCCCTCTGGCATGACCCCACGTCAGATCCCTCGAGAGGGCACGGTCACAGAAACTGGCGACTCCACTGGGGATACCAGATTCTGGCTTTTAGGTTAGTCTTTTTGCTTGCTTCTTGAGACTTTGGTTTCATATGTTTGTTTGTTTGCCTTGCTTGTGATTGTTTGCTTACTTAGTGTGCTTTCTGCACTTTCTTTCACACATTTGCTCTGTCACTGCACACACATGCTATATATCTTGCCTTTTGATGTGATGGATGTTTTCTTTTCACATCATGATGCTACGACACTTGCACATGCCATGATCATGCCTTTTGCTTGTTGTTTGCTTGCTTGCTTGCCGTACTTGTGTGTTTTCATCCCCTTTCGCACTTGACATGCCTAGGAGAGTAGAGACATGTTTGTTTCCCCATTCTGGTTAAATTAACACACAAACTCAAAGAACAATTAGTAAGGCAAAACTAGAGACCAATTTGAACTCTTCCCCCTAGTTAATAAAATGCAAGTAAAAGACACAAAGCATACATGCATGATTCATTCATATAGATACATGCATTCTTCTTCCCTGAGTCCACCTACAGTCTACGAAGGACATTTCTGGTAGCCTGTTCTATGCCTTTGGCATAGGACATGTTGCTAGTTTGTCCCCCCTTGTCTAGGGTCGTGTCGGTGCTAGTAGAGGGTACAGCTCCATGCTACTGCAGGAGATGAGGCCACCAACGCACCACCCATTCACTGCTTGTGCTTGGCTAAGATTTAGAGAGGGGACCTTATTTTCTTGCCTTGAGTCGGAGACCCGCATACCCCTAAGAGAGTCCGGTGTAGACAGCTTACTAGGACACACATAGATGGTGAGAGAGTGCATAATAGTTGCATCCATATGCATGTGCATTCATGCCACCATAATAACATTGCATCTATGTCTTGTTCTACTCACATCAGGTTTCCTTGATGCCTGTTTGTTTCATCCAGGTTAGCGAGCGAGTTCCTCTGCCGAAGCTCGAGCATCCTTGTTTTCTGTTTCCCCTTTGGTGATAGATCTCGCCCATCCTTTTTTGAGTTATTCGTCGCTGTCGACGATAGCTCATCCTAGGACCCGTCCTTGGCCTTATCGCTGCAGTCAAATTGTCGCTCTTGTTCCACCATGGCCTAGCGTCTTGGTGAGCCTTTGACTTCTGTTGCTCCTGAGGTGACTGCCTCTGCGGTCCCTCCGTTGACACTGATTTCTTCTGCCACTCCTCTCGACAATCGTTTCCCGATGGTTTGTTGTGCCATACTTTGTGATTTCATCATTTCATATGGATTTCTTCGCTGTTTTTGCATACCCTCTTACACATTCATCTAGTCTTGTCTTGGCATTCATATTAGCATGTTTAGAGCACGATCTAGGCTTAGCAAGCATTCACCTAGCCTCTAGAAGGCAAATTAGATTGAAAGACCAAGTTTCACAGGCATATGGGGGTGCCTAACACCTTCCCTGTGCGTCATAGGAATCCTTACCCATCCTCTAGTTAGCAAACATCTGGCCTTTATATTTGCATCTCATTCATTCACTTTTTGTGATTTGTTTGTGGTTTTCCTCGTCTTTCCCTTAAAAGACTAGGTGGCGACTCCTTTTCTTTCTGTTTTATCCTAACTCGCGCCCTCACCATCCTGGCATGGTTGTGGCCTCCTCGCCCTGGCGCGACCCCACACCGGATCCCCTGGGTAGGCAAAGTCACACAAGGCAAGCCCAAAGGATGACTTTCCACTCCCACACATCGATGTGCTTGTAGATAATACTACAAGACATAAAATGTTGTCATTCATGGATGGATTCTTAGGTTACAATCAAATTAGAATGGTAGAGGAGGATATGGAGAAAATGTCCTTCATCACCCCGTGGGGGAGTATTCTGTTACGCCATTCAGGCTGAAGAATGCCGGGACCACATATCAAAGGACGATGACAACATTGTTCCATGCCCTCATGCACCAAGATATCGAGGTTTATGTGGATGATATGATAGCTAAGTCAAAAAGCCCAAAGAGCACATTGCTTGCTTGAGAAAGTTATTCAACCACTTGTGAAATTACAAGCTATGGCTTAACCCCAATAAATGTGTATTTAGGGTGTCATCAAGCAAGCTTCTAGGATATATCATAAGCCAGAGGAGAATTGAGGTGGATTCGAACAAGGCTAAAGCCATCATTGAGATGCCTCCTCCTACAATAGAAAAGGAAGTCCAAGGGTTGCTAGGGCAGTTGCATTATTTCAGTCGATTCATTGCCCAGCTGACACCGATTTGTGAGCCGATCATCAAGCTCTTGAGGAAGAATGCATAGATCCACTGGAGTGATGAGTGCCAAGAAGCTTTTGACAAAATTAAAAGGCTCATGGTAAGGCCACTAGTCTTAGTGCCCCCGACACTAGGGCGTCCTCTATTGCTCTATTTGTCAGTGAAACAACATTCAATGGGTGTAGTCTTGGGTTAGCATGATCAAACAAACCGTAAAGAGAGGGCCATTTATTACTAAGTAAGAAATTCAATGATTGTGAAGTTAAGTACACCGCAATCGAGAAGGTTTACTTATCCCATGTCTAGGCCACACAACGCCTGAGGCATTATATAATGGCATATCCTATTCTACTACTATGCTGTCATGATCCTATGAAATACTTGTTCCAGAAGCCAGCATCAGTAGGCAAATGTGTCAAGTGGCAGGTGCTTTTATCTTAGTTTGATATCACTTTTTTCACTCAAAAGTCTATGAAGGGACAGGTCGTGGAAGATCACCTAGCAGATTTACCTCTACCAGAGTATCAACCCCTACAGACTCAATTCCTTGATGAGGATATACTGTTCTCCATGGAAGAGGATGAGTCAAAAGGACCCCATGACAAGGAGCGGTGGCATCTCTACTTTGATGGTGCAGTTAACAGGAGGGGTATGGGCATTGGTGCAGTACTGGAGACCTCGCAAGGCTAGTTGACCCCACTTGCTCGAAAGTTGACCTTTGTGTGCACCAACAATGTAGCAGAGTATGAGGCATGTATTCTTGGACTACGAGCCACATTAGAGCATGATTTGCGGAAATTACATGTGCATGGTGATGCCATGTTGGTTATCTCACAAGTTAATGGTAACTAGCTAGTAGACAAAGGATTTGAAACTTGTACCATATCATACCCATCTACTAAAGCTGATGGCCGAATTTGTGGAGATATGCTTCTTCTTCATGAACAGAGCCAAGAATGCCTACGTAGATGTGTTAGCCACTCTAGCATCCGAGTTGTTCGTACTAGAGGATAGTACAGTGAAAGTGTCGGTAACCTACACAGACCAGCCAGCGCATTGCATGAGCATAGAAGAAGCAAACCCCATAGAGGAGCTCCCTTGGTATCATGACATTAAAGTCTTCTTGGAAATTGGGAGTCATCATCCAGATGCATCAACTGCAGATAGAAAGACTACGATCCGACTAGCATCAAAATATGTGCTTAGAGTAGGTTGTCTATACAGATGGTCATATAATCAGATGCTTTTGTGCTGTCTGGATAAAAAGGAGGTAGATACAATAATGCTGCAAGTGCATGCTGGGACATATGGACCACATATGAATGGAGTGTTACTAGCCAACAAGATAATGTTACAAGGCTATTTCTGGTCAACCATGGAGACAAAATGCTATCAGTTTGTGTGAAGATGTCATAATTGTCAGATCCATGGCAACTTCATTCATGCACCTCCGCAACAGCTCCACAACATGTCATCGTGTTGGCCTTTCTCAACATGGGGAATAGATGTTATTGGAGCTATCCACCTAGCAGCTTCTAACGGACGTCAATACATCCTGGTAACCATTGATTACTTTACTAAATGGGTGGAGGCAGCTTCTTACAAGACAGTGATGGCCTCAGTGACCGAAAAATTTATCAGGAACAATATCATCACCCAATATAGGGTCCAACATTCAATTATTTCTAATAATGGGACAAATTTCATAGCCAAAAGTATTGAGGATTTTCTACAGGAGTTCCATATCAGGCATCATAACTCCTCCCCATATCACCCTCAAATGAATGGGGCTGTGGAATATGCCAATAAGAATTTAACTAAGATTCTCAAAAAGATGGCGAAAACTCATAAGGACTGGCACGACAAGCTCCCATATGCTTTGTGGGCTTACAGAACATCAGTTCGGACTTCAACTGGAGCAACTCCATATTCTCTAGTCTATGGTATGGAAGTAGTCCTGCCTATAAAGGTGGAGATACCCTCGCTCAGAATCTTGAGAGAAGCAGAGTTAGATGAAGTAGAGTGGATTGAGAACCACTTTGTGTAGCTGAACTTGATAGATGAGCACAGATTGCAGGCTATGCATCATGGACAATGTTATCAGAAATGGATGGCCAAAGCCTATCAAAAGAAGGTCTGACCTAGAAGTTTCTTGCTGGGGGACCTGGTCTTACGAGCAATACATCTCCCTGATGGTCGTGGCAAATTTTAGACCCAACTGGTGAGGACCGTTTGTAGTCAAATAGGTCTTCTCTGGAGGAGTAGTAATCTTGGAAGACATGGATCATATTAAACAGTCAGAGCCAGTTAACTAATGTTACCTAAAAAAGTACTATCAATGACCACATACCTCATGTCCTCACTCTGTGATATTGTCCTCTTACTCCATGCATGCATGCATGCATTCGTTGTATCAATGTTTCCTGCATCCATTTAGCCTTGCATCTTAACGCATGCTTAATTAACTCCCATTCAGCACGCACATAGGCGAGTAGTCATTGTCAACATTATGTGCTGGGATCTTAGTCCGATGATGATAAGCAAAATAAGCTTGCCAGTATTGGGAATGCTTAACACCTCCTCAGGTAGGTACTATCTAGGTAACCTAGAGAGTGAGGGAGCCACCTTTCCTTGTGAATTGGGCGAAGTATCTAAGCTGCTCGAGGAACTTACACCTTTAAGAGGGAGATAAAATGTTAGGGGTGAGAATGAGAGTGTGAGGTAAAAAAAAAATATATTTGTGAAAGGGCATAAAAGAGTTATAAGACAGAAGTCGCAGATAGAAGTCAACCCTAAAGAGAGATGCGTGTCGGGTAGCATTATCCCTGCAACTTATCTTGGAAAGGAGTCAAAGTGCATACCTAGAAAGCATAATCCAAAAGGGCCTAGCAACCCTTTAAACAGAAGCAGCTCCCCACCAACAGGCTAGGTACCTATTACCTTTAAGCCAGGGATAGGGTAAACCCACATGCCTATGAGGGAGAAAAGAATAGAGAAAAAAAAGAAAAAAAAGCAGGGGTATGGTCCTATGGGGTTTGAAATGGATCCCAAGACACAATATTACATTTCCAGAGAGCCACCTAAAATCTAGAAGCTTGGATAGAGTCTTGTGGGGTTTGAAGTTATTATTCCCTTAAATACATAGGGTTAAGCGTTCTAATGTTGAGGGCACTAATAAGATCCCACAAACCATTCAACATTCATGCATTCTTCCCATAAACATCATTCTGAAGTGTTGTAGAGTCTAATCCAATCCTTTTAGCCAAGGGCATGTTAGCTGCTTTCAAACTAAGAGGATCAGAAGGACATTGCCTAAACTAGGGGCATATAAGCTACTCTTAGTTGTTGAGGCCTTTAATGTCAAACCAGGGGCTTTTTAGCTGTCCTATGGTTAGACACATTGAGCCAATACTTCGACCAGGGGCATGTCAGCTACTCTAGTTGGTCACAACCTCCAATGCCTAAACTAGGGGCATGTCAGTTGCCTATCGAACACGAAAATAATCAAGCTACTCTCAAAGCATGCCAGTCAGGGAAATGGATCTGAATAGTCTCTTCAAGTACTCTTGTGTGTAAACAGGATACCCCTAGACAGGAAATTATTCTAGAGCCTTCAAGAGCTAGTTGACACTCGATCAGCTCTGTCTAACACATGATGCTGAGGGTTCGGTACTCAATCGGCTCTCTCTGAGACCAACCCAATGGTATAAGGCAAGGCTTTTGTGCAAGATGCATGATCTTAATGAATTCATAGCTTTAAAGAGTGGACGTATAAGACCAAAGTTCATTCAAGTTCAGAACTGACAGGGTACAGAAGGAAATGAAGCAGAATAGCTACACAATTATGCTACTTCGTGCCCTCTTTGAGTTGCGCACATCAGGGAGCAGAGGTAAACTCGGGAAGAATTAACTGATAGGCCAAGTCTCCTAAATATCAGTATTATACTCCGCTGTATACTCATAGCCCTTTGCCATGGTGACATGGTCAGACCAAATGCAGTCATGAAGTAAGTCATGGTAGTGGATAGGACAGGAAACGAGCTGGCATCGGACTCTGCGTGAAGGAATCTTGGCAGTATCCGAATTGGCACATCACGCGAATCGAATGATACTTTATTCCTCCAAAGAAGCCCAGCAAAATAATTAGCCTTATGTCCTCATCATTAAAGAAAACGACAAAGGGTTCAATTGTGGATGGAAAGATGCGCCAAGTCACGCTGTCCTCAATCAGGCTTTCCAAATTCTCATAAGCTGCCTTAATAGAAGTAATGATACAGGAGTGGCCGCTGCGATAGTATGTCTCCAAAGCAGACCATTGTGGGTGCAAAATTTCAACTCCTAGATGTGTAGCAAGCCATACTTGATGGACAGATTGGGTCATGCAATATAACACAGTGTACAGAAGTAAAGCGTACGCTAAATGTATACCCGTACCAATGCCCCACAGTCGTAGAAATGTCGACAATGGTGTAATGATCGGTCCAGGGCCCGAAATGTTTCAACCAAGATGACCAGAGCTAGAATAGTTGGATGGGCCACAACAGCATGGGTGATTTCGGTCATCTCGATGCCCACGGTTATTCTTCCATGGCTAAAGACTAGTTCACCCAGGAAGTGGACAATGAGACCTTGAAGCTAGAGGTCGTCACCAGTTACATTTTTCTTATCAACAGTCTCATCAAAGTGCTATAGCTGGAACATAGGAGATTGGCCATCTTTCCAGATCAGGCGTTGTCCACAAACACCATTGGACAGACCAGTTAGCTTGGCACAGGGTAGCCAGTTTTCTGAGCCTATGAAAGTTTCTTTGATACGAAAATTAGCACATAAGTCGCTGTACTTTTGAAGATTACAGAACAAAATTACAAGCCCCACACTATGATCCGCAGTGATATGGGGGTGTTCAAGCAGTGTTTGGCAGACTATTCAGGTTCCCTAGAGGCGATCAATAGCATGACCTGGGGAAATTGTAGTTTTTCCCTACACTACTGCGAAAATTCACACAAAACGCGGGAGAAGTTTCAAAGCATGTCAAGAAGTTTTGAGCTTACCTCTAGTCACCCGGAATCATTCCACAGACTTTGTATAGGGTAGCGGATCATCCAACCATGTGGAAGTCTTCACTACGAGAAATTCTCATATGCACCCCTGTATTCTTTCAAAATTGGCAAAGCAAGCTTTTGAACACTTTGCATCCTCTTAATTGCATTAAGAATCTTTCTCTTGGTTATACGTTGGG
Organism: Posidonia australis; assembly: GCA_024699735.1. Classification (NCBI taxonomy): domain Eukaryota; kingdom Viridiplantae; phylum Streptophyta; class Magnoliopsida; order Alismatales; family Posidoniaceae; genus Posidonia; species Posidonia australis. The sequence continues at coordinate 744 of JAMKQA010007349.1, read as the reverse complement.
ATCTCATCACCCTACTATACCTTCATTCATCCGACTTCATTCCGCACAGACAAAGTCCTCGTCTCCCTGATTCACGCCCAAGAGGATGGAATTCAAAGACGCTTTTCCCTGACTTCACTCCAAGATGAATGAAGTCCTTTCCCACTAGGTTCTCATTTAAAAAGAAACATAATCCAAAAGTGCTTTCTTTCTCGAGTTGATATCCCAAACTATCTGATTAGCATCCGTTAACTTGCCACTCTTTGGTCGATGAGTCTGAAACTTACCATCTTTTGGTCAGTAAATCCGAAACTTACCACATTTCAGTGGGTGAGTCCGAAACTTACCATATTTCGATGGGTAGGTCCGAAACTTGCCATATCCTCCTATCGGTAAATCCACTATCTTACCATGCCCCTATTGACTTCTGTGACCATGCCGGTGGAACCCCTAGGCGTGGTTCACCAAACCTTACTTCGGTGTGCGGAAACACACTAGGAGGTCCGATATAGTCACGGCGAAAATGGTGAATCCGGAGTTTATGGGAAACACCAAAGGGCAGACAAAAGGATAAGGAAAGGAGTCGCCACCTAGTCTTTTAATGGAAAGACGAGGAAAACCAAGAAAACACAAGAAAATCACGAAACAAAACAAAATGCAGAATGCATGTGTGATCCGTGCCTAATGGATAATGCTAGATGAATGCGGGCTAGAGAAAGGGTAAGGATTCTGGTTACGCATGGGGAAGGGGTTAGGCACCCCCAT